>JAUEJL010056910.1:0-19393 GCA_032274825.1 Drosophyllum lusitanicum | reverse complement strand
AAATTGCAAAACAGTTCAATCGAATGAATTGCAAATTGGGTTTAAAGTGTTGAATTGGAAATTAGCAATAAGGTATTATTGATAGTGAATATGCACACAACGATTGTGACGAATTACTTATGAAACCCTAATTGTAGGTGATTGCTGACTGACGAGTTATGTGCGTATAGCGTACCAGTTTTAAATTTATAAAGTCCGAATTATTTAGCACGACTACAACACAAATAGGCAATAGAACCTAATCGTATTGTAGTATAGTGAAGATAAGTACGGGTGTCGAACACTAGGGAAACGAGTATGATTTTGAATATAACTCTACTAACTAAATATTAAACTAAATAAAAACACTAAAATGGGGATTTTTGAAAATTTGCACTTCTACTCAACAGAAACTACTAAGAACTCACCAAAAACAACTCAAAGCAACAAACTTTATCAGATTAAACTATCAGAACGAAGATTTCCCTCCCTAGATTCAATTTCATCTTTTCAAGTCAAATGATTTCAAATAAACATGTGCAATAGATATTTTATTACCACATACCAATTTCTAATGTGATTAGACTCTTGGTCAGATTATCTAACCTTATAATCATGCAATTAACTTACCCTATGGTCAATGAGTTAATTTAAAGCATAATTAGTCAATTTGGTTCGAATCAAGAAAGACTTAACCTTTAATGATTGTCTAAATTCACAAATCATTCAATTAGCATACAAAGCTCATCATATGCAATTACACACACATAAATGTTTCTATTTATAGTAGTTTAACCCTATGATTGATCAATCACTGGTCTAAATTATCTATTGGTCCTAGATAATCAAGATTAAGCCTCACAAATAGATTGGTCATCTAATTTATGAAAACTCAGATTCTAAACACCCAAAAACAGAAACTAAAACACATATAGATCTATGATTAAGCAATACATGATAAATATATGGGAAAAAGTATCCAAATTTAATGAAATCACACAACTTTAACAAGGTTCATCTCCTCTAGGGAGGAAAACAGAGATCTAGCCTAGCATCATCATTAAATACATTTTGGAATCATTAAAAAACATAAACATACGAGTTAAGAACGAAAAATCATGATAAAGTAATGATTAAAGCCTTGAATCTTCACTCCTAAGCCTTGATATTCAATTCTAAGCTTCCAATATGTCTTGAGACATTTTTGGGACGTTTTTAGAGGTATAAAGTGTGTAAAAGTCTACCCCTAAACCGAACTGGAGTTGGATATATATATATGCAAAAACAGGGAGTTCGCGCCGTGATCTAGTACTGGTCCCATCGCATTCCCCTAAGTCATCGCGCTATCCTGATTCTTTTAAAATTTAAAATCTGCGTAATCCACTAGATCGCGCTGCGATTTACACATGATCGCGTCGCGATCTTGCATTTTCACGTATTGTACATAAAATTGAGATTGTAGCCCTCCGAGTCTAGTTTCCACGTCCTTTTGACTATATACATATATCTAAATTTGGTCATATCAACGAGTAACCACAAATACATATATACTGAAATGTTGATAACTGTCTGAACTACTGTTAGGTGAGTATTCTTACTTACTTTCTAACTCGGCATCAACTATGATTGAAAGTATGTAAGTAAGTGTATGTTAACTACTGATATTATGTGACTACTTGATGAGACTGATGCTTCGGTGTCGGGTATGTATGACTGATTGCCACAACAATGGGTATGATAAGACCGTTCAGATATGACGAGTATGATGAGACCGACTACTTTGGTAGTGGGTATGACTTGGAACGATGAGACGGAATACTTCGGTAACGGGTATGACTTATATGATACGTGATGATTATGTGTATGATATGTGAATGCGAATTTGTTGAACTGATTCAGTATGTAAGTAATGTACTCGTTAAGCTTCACGCTCACTGTTGTTGTTAAAAACTATTTTACAGGAGATGACCATGGCGGGGTTCTAGCACCTTAGGGATGACTCATTGTTAAAGGAACTTCCGCTGAATATTTATTTACACATATTTTTTTGTCACTTCAGTTGATATTATGAACACGTTTTGAAAGGTTTAAGTTATTGAAATTGTTGAGATGTAAGTGAATATTTAAAAGTACTTATGGTTTGATATGAAATGATTTCATGATTTGAATCTAATTAATATATTTTTAAAAAATTTTGGGGCGTTACACAATCACTCAATCAGATGACTACTGTAGAATGTCGTCCTGTATACAATGAAACAAAATTGAAAGTTAATTGTATTTTTAGGTACAAAATAAAGTTAGTTGCATACAATGATAATTTTGACAAAGTTCGTTATGTTTTCATGCTTTAAGCCCCATTTATAAATGTATACTCATTTTAAAAAGTTCACACTTTAAATGCGTGGATTAATAATGAGGCACCGGCACCAAGCATAACCATTTCTCTGCTATATTAAACAACCCACACATAATCGTATTGAAGACTAGTTGACACTAGTAACGAACTCCGTGCGCCACAAAGAGTGTATATTCTTTATCGTCATTTTACACTTTGTCTACTATTAGTACCTCATATCGCTTGAATATTTGGATTTGTAATACTTTGCTTAACATATATGCGAACAGTTTAGGAGGCCGCTTAGCTCTCTTCCTCCCGCGCCCGCCATAGTATGGCCCGGGTAAGAAAAATGGTGAGAGACTTTCTCTTATCACCGTAGTATATTTTGATCCGGACCCGGACACAACTATACCCTCCTAAATGATAACTCCAGAAAACAGAAAACAAAGTTATTCAAGCTCTTTTTCTTAAAGAAGCTCCCTTAAGAAATAAAAGAGGAGGGTTCACCACCAGTCAAGAAAGAAAAAAGTTGGTTATACTTTACATTATTGAGTTACTTAAGTGTTGACATCATTGTATATATTCGGTTCCCTTCTCTCCTAAATATTATTACTAATATCATGTCGAATAGCTTATCCTATAGGCTATAACATACTAATTTCATTCTTGTATAATTATTGATAGTGCACTGAACATATCATTCTGGTAATTGGATATAGTTCATTGTATTGACTGGATATTCATCCAAAATGTAAGAATCTTGATATGTATATAGTATTTTATAACTCTTTGAATTTATATACTTTTATACATCTGACCGTTAACCATATGCTTATAATCTTCACAGTACTTCATGTGTATCTTTTGTTTATTTACAAAACATAAACATACTTAACTAAACCATATTAATCATAATTACTAATTTTCATATATTACAGTTTATTCTAACTAATGTCTACAAGTACAAGGTACTCAATGCGGTCCAAAGTTTTCAAAGCCTTCACTTAGCTTTCTTCAAGCTTCAGTTAACCTATATATAATATAACAATATATCAAAAAGTAATACAACTGTGTCTACCTACACAGTCCCCAACACGCCTTACCTAATGGTGTCATATCCTACATCTAATTAGGACTTGACTTGGCCCTGTTCATCCTTGGTGTTCCATAAAATAACATGACTGACATGGCCATTATATCTAGGCTTCTAACACGGCCAGTGTCATCCTTCGACAAGGTCGTGCTTACTTGACATGACCTACCACAATGGACACGTTTGTGTCCGACCATGACATCAGACTATTCTTCTTTATCAGTGGTTGTTTTATACCAATACTCAAAGTAAACCAATTCTAACCATTCAAATCAACATGCAATAGTTTCTAATAGTTAATAAAAAGTTATATCATTCTAATAACACCCATAGTTAACACATGCATCAAGAGATATATCATTAAACACACTAATCCTCTTTTAACACATAATAATTAGGAGTAAAACGAACCTTCAGTCTTGAGATTATAGGCTGTGGACTTGGATATATCTTGCTGTAATCTTGTTAATCATAAGCTTGATATTCCTTTAATCTTGCTTAATCCACCTTTTAATCACTTTCTCTCTCTAGACTCTCTCTAAATATGTAGTGTGTGCAAACTCATCCTGATAGTTAAGCTTTTAAGATGGGTATTATACCCTTATCCATTAGTAACTTACTAGAAAAAACTTAATTTTCCGAACCGATCTTTTATGCTAAACTTATAATTTGATAAAATGGCTCAACTCTCGATATTTCATATATTAAAATATGGGTTAAGTGCACCGAAATTTAATAAATTATCCTCAATTTAATATTGTATGTAACAAACTAAACTTTCTTTGCTAAAATGCATTAAACTACATGAAAGTTTAATGCATTTTATTATTTTGTTACATAATGCATTAAACTTTCTATTTTTTATTATTTTGTTGTCATTTATTATTATTATTATTATTAGATGAAGAATACCATACATCAAGAACACCAACAACAAATAAATTTGGGCAACACCTTTAAACTTGAAAACATGAACACCATACCAACACATTCAAGTACAGCAACAGTAGATGCATCTCTGGACAAACACTTTTAAACTTGAAAAGATAAACACCAACACATTCAACATCAACAACTAGAAGAAAACAGATTTGTAAATAAATCATTAATTTCCGCCTATAACTTCCACCAACACATTCAAATTGCAAAAATAAGAACAAATATGTGATAATAAGATCAATTCATAAAAACAAGAACACGAAACCAGATCTTGGACACCCAACCAACAGAATAACCCAGATTTAGAACATGGATGATTTTTGAAGATGAAGAAACCCAGTCGAAGGAGGTGATACAAACCTGGAACACCCAAAATAGAATAGCCCTAATCGAAGAAGGCGGCTTCAAATGGTCGAACCCCTAGCCCTAATTGAAGAAGGCAACGACTTCAAATGGCCGAAACCATAACCCTACGAAGAAGGCAACGACGGCGGCTTCAACTGGTGAAAACCCTAGTTTCTCAAACCTTTTTTAGTTAAAGATGGAGGTCACGACGGTGGAGATTGTTAAAGATGGAGGTCACGATGACGGAGGTTGTTGAAGCCGAAGGTGGCAGCGGTGGAGGTTGTTGAAGATGATAGAGGTGGTGGCGACGGTAGTGGTTGAAGGTGAAGTCGGTAGTGACGGTAATGGCGGTGGTGGTGGTTGAATGAAAAGGCAGTGGTGGTATTTAAGTTTGTAAATATATTATCATCAAAAAGTTCCCAAGTCCAGATTCATCTATTCTTCATCTAATAATAATAATAATAAATGACAACAAAATAATAAAAAATAGAAAAAAACATCTAATAATAATAATAATAATAAATGACAACAAAATAATAAAAAATAGAAAAAAATAAGAAAAAAATTAGGGTGACTAAAAACTTTCAATAGAAGGTCATATTACATTAAACGTAAATTTCTGGTAGTTTAATGCATTTTAGCGAAGAAAGTTTAGTTTGTTATATTAAATTGGATTTAGTTCATTACATTTCGGTGCACTTAACCCTTAAAATACTCATATAGGCTAAAATAGTAATTTTCTAAATTCGGGGTGTTATAATTCTTGTCCTAGAATAGAGTTTGCATTTTGATTTCCAATTTCTTGTTCAAATAATACAACAAACTTTTCTTATATGAACCATGACCTTTGATAGTAAGTTATCCATGATTCTTGTGAATATTTTCAGATTCCGACGAAAACTTCGACAATCTGACAATGAACTAAATGTCATTTAAATATATCAAATCTTGTCCTAGATTTGAGTTTGAGTTCTAATGAGTTCAATCCTAAAGGATCAAACCAATGAGACTTAAGAAATAATATAAAAAAGAGGGGGGAAATATTCATATTAAATAAAAATCAATAAAATAAGTAAATAAAAATGAAGTAGATGAACTTAGATTCCAAACGAACAAATTCAAATTTGAAAAGGATCTTTCTGATTCTCAAAGAATGAGGGACAAGATGATTGATCGAGAAAGATATTTTGTTCTTATTTCTGATTTCCAATTCATGTTTGAGAACCGATGAAGCTCTAAATTTCTGATTCCGATTTTGATTTTGTATATGTTTGAGATGTATTTGTTAGTATGTGTGTTATGATTTTAAGCTGGATTACTTTGACCAATCACCACCGGTCAATTCCGCTTTGGATTACTTCGACAGTCTTGCTGAATTCGACCCTTTATCAGGGTAGCGTAGTCTCCTGTGCCACTTGAACTCAAATCTATATTTTTTCTTTTTTGTTCAGGAACACTTTTGAGGACGCATTCATCACAATAACATAAAGACTATGATGAAACGAGCTCCATATTTGAAAATGATTTTGAAATATATTATTGAAATAGTGTTAGATTATATATTACATTAATACGATATTGATCATAAAGAATACTATAAATGATAATTCAAAAAAATTCAAAATTAAAAATTACTCTAACACTGTGTTTCTCAAGCATTTTTAACGAGGGAAAAGAAGAGATTAGGAAGGAAGATGTATATTTCTTGTGTTCCGGATTGAAAATTTGGAAAGAAAAGAAAAGGAGAGAAGGAAAGATTTGGGGATATTTTTCTTCCTAACTTTCTTCTTAAAAATGAAGAGATTTAAGAAGAAAGTATTATGATCTGTTTATAACTCTTGTATGATTACCAATTTACCCTTGATCTAATCTATATCTATCTCACGTATCATGATCAGTTTTCAAGGCAATATTGTTTTTTTTCCTTTTCTCCATTTGCGTTGTTTCTTGCTTATTCTTGCTGTGTTTCCTTGTTCTCCTGATCTACTTCTTGTAAGTCTTGCCTTCTTCTTCTTTGAAATTGCATTTTTTGGTTGGTTTTGGACAATTATGATCTTTTTTGGTTTGTTTGTAGTTAATTATAAACTTTTTTTATCGACTTATTTGGCGTATTTTTTCTTTACAATTAAGATGTTTATTTTTTTGTTTAATATATATATGTGCTATTACTTGTTTATAAATTAGGGATAAAGTTGTAAATATATTACTTCTTTTTCTTTTCTCTCCGATTCAGGAACACTTACTTTAATTTATTTATTTTCTTTCTTTTTTAGAAACACTTTTTTAAAATAATTTCCTTCCTTTTTTACTTTCTTAACACTTTTTTTCTTTTCATTAAATTTTCTAGAACATAATGTAAATACGAGCTAATTAACACTTTTTTTCTTTCCATTAAATTTTCTAGAACATAATGTAAATACGAGCTAACTGACATATAGAAAATGACACATCCTAAAAAGTTTGTAATTTTAAATAAAAAAAGTAAATTAGTTGCATATAATAATATTCTAAGTAAATTTTGCTATATTTGATGCACTTTCTTGAATGTTAAAAATAAATTTGGTAAAATACATTTGAACATGTAATCTATTTATTAATCTTACGAGAAAAGAATATTTCTTAAAACTAAAATAAATATCTTTCAAGTAAAAGCTAAATAAATAATATTAATTTGTATTTATATTTAAAAAAATCGCTGCCTGTAGTATAATCCATTGCAACCCAGTTCCAAAGTCATAGACACCATGGCTGCTCTCACCTTTGCTCACCACATCCTTCTCTCCAAACCCTCTTTCTTCCTTAATAACTCAACCAGAAATGCCTTCGTCACCTTCGTCACCTTCGTCTCCAGACCGTCGCTATTCCTTCGCCGACGCAAATCCACACAAACGGTAGCTTCTTCACTCCTTGAACTCGGTGGAGTTCAAATTTCCAAACAAGGTATTGCAATTTGGTACCCCTCTTCATCCAATCGCATATTATGTATGATTTGAGCATTCTTCTTTTCTGATTTCTAGACTGATTCCCCAATTAATGCTTTCCGTTTCATGTCTTAGATGTTGTTACATTCATGATGATTTATGAAATCGATGATGAAACTGATGACTTGTTTCATTCATTATTATGCTATTTGCCTGGGATTATGTTAGGGAAAATCAGAATACATATATAGCAAAACAGTTTCAGTTAATTTCTACTTTCTAAATGTTAACTAGAAAATTTTGATTTTTGAATATAATTATATATAAAGCATTCCATTAATATAAAAGCATTTCACAAGTCATCCAACTTTTAGAGTCAGTTGTAAAACTGTTAAATTTCGATCTGTGATAATGATTGTTATAGTATAGTAGCCAAATTAAACATGAATTACTAGTATGTTGCTACTTGTTGCACTTTGCCCATTTCCTTTTTTGAAACATTTTAATCTGTAATTATCTATTTGCCAAGTACTAGTTATTATTGATATTGAATTTGATCTGCAAACTTCCTATGCTTTGTCATTGTTTAAGACATTTGAGTTATAGTAAAGCACGCCTAATGTGAACATAAAAACTTTATTGGATGACGGGAACATGGAATAATTAGTGAGATTATGGCTCTTTTGCTTGGAAGTAATTGGTATGGTTTGTATAATTGGGTCCATAAATCTTTTTAAAGCTGCATTTGAACTTTTACCATTCAGAAATGAGGCACACTTTCAAATGCATAGCTTTAGGATTTCAAACTTACTTGAGTTTTTTATTTTTACTTTTTTTTTGCGTTTGTGTTCCAAGAAATAACTAGATGCTGTGCTAAACTTTATACAAACATAACACTACGATCTTAAATTTACCTGCCATGCATCATATGTATAGTGAAGTTGAAACACAATGCTCTTTCCCAGTCATAAGTGTCAGTTTGCCTGTTGATAGTAAATCTAGTTCTTCTATGAAATGTGATTTTTGTTTATTTTGTGGGGCTTCTTATATGGTTTAATGTGAAGAAATGGATTTACATCATTTCAAACTTCAAAAGTATGTTGTTTTGACAATCAGATGTCAAACAGGTTTGATTGATCATAAAAGTCAAAAGTAGGTTGTTTGACGACAATCAGAAGTCAAACAGGTTCTTGGATTTTACAATATCAAGTCCAGTGCTAGGTAGTTAGTATTTTGTTCTAATGTATTCTGTATTGGTAATTTGTGATACAGATGTTGTCAAGGATGAACCGACAAATAATGTCCCGGATCTAATATTCACTAAACTTGGACTGCAACTTCATAGGAGAGATCATCATCCTCTTGGGATCCTCAAGAATGCAATATACGAGTATTTTGACACCAACTATGACAATCAATTTGTTAAGTTCGATGATTTGTGCCCTATTGTTACTACTAAAGAGGTAAAGATTGCTGTACATGTTTGTACAATATCTCTCATTCTCTCCTGTTTTTACCTCCTTGAGTTTTGTTAGTGTAGTCTTTAGCTTCACTGGTGTCAAGTTTTTAACTGATTACTGTGACTTGATATTTTAAAAATCAAATATTCAGGTAAGGCCGTAAGGAGTTGAATTACTGTATGGTTAGTCTGGTTATTCTCGGTTTGTCTCAATAATTAGTTCTCTTACATCATCTCTGGGCAAGATTGATATAGAAAACCATAATCATAATCAGTTTTGGCTGGAGACTCAAAATTTAAAACTAGTTATTGCAACTTTTCAAGTTGCAATATCTCTTTAAACATACATCCAAACAACCAATATAAAGATGCAATCATGCAATCCTTGAGAATGATTATTAGACGAGTTATTAAAAATTTGGAAACTTCCTCTTTGGTTGTGCGGAACATAAGTCTTCCCTTGTAAATCTTTGGCATCTATCATGTAGCTTCTATTTTCTTTTACTTTTTTTTTCAATTCTTCAGATGATCCACCATGATATTCTCAGAATAATTATCCATGACATGTTTTTGGCTGGATTTGGTATAAATAAACTGGATACTATTTAGGTGCCCTCCACATACTTTATTTTATAATACTAATTAGAAAGCTAAAAATACTAGTCAAATATTTACAAGTTATGTGATCACGAATGATAGTCCATGAAAGAACACAATACTTATTAGTTATTAGGCTTCTTGATGTTTTGTTGAAAGGCTTAGATTCAATTATTTATAAATTTAACCTTTTTCTTTCATGAAAATTTATGATGCTTATTCTTTTCATCATAAAATATCAATGATACAAGCGTTTCCTATCTTAGCTGCAGGTTCTGTTATCTTAAACGTTTTCTTTTTATTTACCTAGAGATAATATGGAGAAGCAATAAATGGGACTGATAAATGCTTTATTCGTGTAGAACTTTGATGATGTGTTGGTTCCTGCTGATCATGTGAGTAGGAGTTACAATGATACATACTACATTGATGCAGATACTGTGTTGAGGTGCCACACGAGTGCACATCAGGCTGATTTACTAAGGAAGGGGTATACCAATTTTCTAGTTACTGGTGATGTTTATCGTAGAGACTCCATTGATTCAACTCATTATCCTGTATTTCATCAGGTATATGATCTTTTTCTTCTTGAAGCAACTATAATATTGCAGTTAGCTTTAATAATATTGAAGCAATTATTAAAATTGAAGTGTTTGTGTAAGAGTGATAACGATAATGATTATCCAATTATTTAGGGTCATGATTTTCTAACTGTTTAATTAACAAATTGGTCAATTCAGGTTACATAGTTTTATCTTTAAAGTGAGCAAAAAATACCTTAAAAGAGAACATGTCAACTAAGTCAAACCGGTCGAAAGTCACCCAAGTGTATTTTTAATGCATAAAGCACTTAAATCATCGTATTCGCAAGATTAGATTACTTAAAACAATATGATATTTGTAATCATGATTGACAACCACTAATTATTTATGTGGAAAAAAACTTAAGAAAAAATTGACAAAGTGTTTTGGTTGAACAGTTGAACCTAAGCTGGACCATACATAGAATTACCCGTTCTGGCCCATTTCGTGGCCCACCTATTGTGCCACCTTTAGTAAAAGTAATCAGATATGGAGAAGCAGGCAAGTTGCTCTAAGAAAAATAAAAATCACCTCCCTATCCTTAGCTCTAATAAACTGGTTACCTGATTATTAGATTTTCTAAATGTAATTATTCAAGGCACAGTCCAAAGCGCACATCCAAAAGCCCCGACTCAGTGATTTTGTTATTTGAGAGTGTGCAGATGGAAGGAGTTAGAGTCTTCAGTCCAAGTGATTGGAATGATTCTAGCATGGATGGGACTTTATATGCTGCACAGGATCTAAAAGCATGTCTCGAGGGTTTGGCACGCCACTTGTTCGGTAAGAAAATTAGATTTGTATGATCTAAAGGAGTTAGCTGTTACTTCAGGATGCAGAATCTGATATTATATTTGGTATGTTGAGATGGAAAACATTAACTCGATGACGTCATCAATAAAAAACATACTCTATTTATCTCTAATTTACAATACTATTTCCTCTTTTGATGTTCCCTTGGATGCAAGATTCCCCTTCCTGGCAAATGATTTATACATTGCTCTGCATATTGTTGTAAGAATTAAATATGGCATTTAAAATCCATTGAAATGTTCAGGGGCAGTCGAAATGCGTTGGGTTGACTCTTATTTCCCATTTACAAATCCTTCTTTTGAACTCGAGATATATTTCCAGGTAAAGTTTTGTCTTAATCCATATTCTTGTTGTAATCTAGTAAAATTTAACTGTAACAACTTTGAGCTGGATTGACTAGGTATCTCTAAATTATTCTCATTTCATTACAACTGTTCTCTTAGTAGCATACAAAATAACACAACAAACAACATCAACAGCACCCAATCCCACCTAAGTAGGGTAGGGTATGGGAGAGATAAGATGTAGTTAGGAGCATACAAAATAACAGCTTTTAAAAAATTGAATAGAGGAGAAGAGTATGTAAAGAAAAAGGATGTGATTAAGTGATTAACTATTGCTTGCCTTGGGGCTTATTGTTTAATGTCCCCTCAATCAAAAATCAATGCAACAATTTTCACTTCTGCAGCTGCCAAAATTTTATTAAGTATTTATTACCACTTACCTGAGATATAAATGACGTTCATTTTGATTCAAAACACTTTTTTCCGTTTTCATTGTTGGGTATTTGAGATATTTTGATTAGTGGAATTCTTATAGTCATTTTTAGTCAGACATGACATTTTTTTGTTGACAGAACCTTTATTTTGTGTTTTAATGAAATTTGTTTTGAACGCTGTTTATGACGTATTTTGTAAAATTTATGTGATTTTAAATGATTGTTCAGGAGAAGTGGTTGGAGGTTCTTGGCTGCGGGGTGATGGAACAAGAAATATTGAAACGGGGTGGGAAGACGGATAATGTGGCTTGGGCTTTTGGACTTGGATTGGAACGTTTAGCAATGGTCCTATTTGACATTCCTGATATTAGACTCTTTTGGTCTACAGATAAGCGATTCACATCTCAGGTAGTTTACTAGTTCTCAATTGAGATAATTTTTTCGTCCTCGGGTTGGGTAACAAGTCAAAACAGTCAAAAAGAAAAGAAAGAAATTACATGCCGAAATGAGTTGACCAAAATCACTTTTTTGTTGTATTATTTTAATAACGATCTTAACTTTTTAATAAACGATTTAGGAGGTTGTATGCGTTATAAGTACACTTAGGGTGAATTTCGACCTACTCAACACATTTCCTTAGAAGTGAAGTTTCACAATTTTACATGCTTGACCTGTTAGAGACAAAGCATAACCCAAATAAAGCCATCTCCATGAGTAAATGGGTCAAAATGGCCGCATATTCTATTCGCTATCTTTTATGCCAAAAACCGTTAGTTTTTGGAGGATAAAAGATGGAAGATGTCTTCTTAATATTATGATTCTAGTAGCATACTTTGAGAAACCTAATGTAATTTCCATGATCTCCCTTGCCGATGCAGTTTACTAAAGGTCAACTCGGGATAAAATTCAAGCCATTTTCAAAGGTTTGATTTGACATCTATGTGCATACATTTTGCAAATGGTTAACTTGAAATATATCAGTATTATCCTCATATATATCGAAAGAGTATGTGGAATCCCTCAGGATGGACTAGTAGATGATCCATCACACATCTATGCCTCGTATACTTCCATTGTGGGTAACCCTGTATGTGTTCTATATAGCACACTTTCACAAGAACTATTCATTATGTGAGATTCTAAAAGTTTAGAGGTGTCATTTTCAACCCATTTACTTAAAAATGGGTGAATTTGGATCGTATTCTATCTCCAAGGGGTGAAATGGACAAACTCTAAAACTGAGCCAAAAGGATACAGGTCAAGTCGCGCAACTAGGTTAAAAGCCATTGAAAGTGTTTTTAAATGCTTAAATCATGTTGTAGTTTAAGAACTAGGTTAAAAGCCATTGAAAGTGTTTTTAAATGCTTAAATCATGTTGTAGTTTAAGAGATAGTCTTAGTAATCTAGCAATAGTTTTATCATCTTATTTGTTAATTAATTATTGTAAAACCACAAGGAATTGACAAAAGTTATGTGTTGATGGGTCAACAGCTGGCCCGACCCCTACTAATTACCCTTCAGCCAACCCGTCCAACTCTCCCACTTTTTCAGCTCTATGCAAATTATACTGTCTTTATTATAAGATTATCTGAGATTTTTTACTAGAGTATGCGTTAGCATAACAACAAAATCTGCAGCATTTGCATCAGAATGACTGTTTTTTTATTATTTATTTTTACATTTCAAAACACTACATATTTTTCTGGGGTATGCATACACCTTGTAGATCCACCATTGATGAAATTGTGTGTGGTAATGCCTCTTTCATAGGAAAAGTTTTCATCATATGGGATACCGATTTACCATTTTTGATATATATTTCCCTGGGAGCATTGAAAATGGAAAAACACCCTGCACTTGTATCCTTGCTTCTTTAGTTGCGAATTTCTCAGAAGAAACTCCTTGGTGCACTCATGTTCATTAGTTAGCTACACATGATATGCATTTGCACATTATACAAGGGTATTTATTCTATTCTGATGACTAACAATTTAATACCATTTGGTATATTATATGCAGTATCCACCTTGTTATAAAGACATGAGTTTCTGGATTAGTGATTCATTCACTGAAAACAATCTTTGCGAAATTGTCAGAGGCGTTGCTGGTGACCTTGCCGAGGAGGTATAAATCATATGATTGCTTTGAAATTATCCTCGATTCTTTCTCTGATTGATTATCAAATTTGCTTTCCTGCTTGATAGAGCCTTCAAAACTCTTAATTGATTGACAACTTCAAATAACACTCATTCAGGTACAATTGATTGACAATTTCACCAACAAGAAAGGAATGACTAGTCATTGCTATAGGATCACATATCGCTCCATGGAGCGTTCTCTTACAGATGAAGAAATAAACGAGCTACAGGTAGATTTATCTTTTCACGTTGGGAAATTTCATTTATCAGTTTAAATCCCATTCTGTTGATAAACATTTTAATTGATGGATGCTGATGCAGGGGCATGTTCGAGAACAGGTGCAAAGCCAGATGAATGTTGAATTAAGATGATTTGGTATGAAATTTTGTGAATACCTTCCATCTATCTAAAATAGCATATTTATGGTTTTTTAATCAACATTCATAAGCTGCATTGTTACTTCCAATTTCCAACATATGTAATGTTACACCAGTCCTTTTTTCATTCATCCTTACAATAAATTCTTCATATATTCAAATTTTCTTTCAACAGACTACCGATCAAATTCATTCATTGTTATTGATGTTGAAACTATGCTGTCTGCATATAATTCTCATGTATACGTGTAACCCATGGATCCCTTGATTTTTATAATCTATTGCCCAGCTCGACACCTTTTAGAAACCTCATTTCATCATGATCAAAGTTTGTTGATCATATAAACTGTACTCATCCAAATAATATGTTCCCTTTTTACAAACAAAAAAGATGGTATCCAGGATTTCCTTTTCAAGTTCTTGTCTTTTCTATGGCCTTTGTACTTGGCTGCACCTTGTTGCCAAGTATTGTGGTGAACCTGGAAAAAAAAATACACAGACAAATAGCGAACAAGTGGTTCATTCGATCAAAGTGATCAAGCTACATCCACGCCTAAGCTACAAAGTTTTTCTTGTAATTAATTTTGGTCCAAGAGTTTATAATAAGACTTTACAACTTAACACTATCAACTCAACTATACAATCTTTCAGGAGTCCAATAAACCAAAAACCCTGTAAGTTCCTCTCTCTAGCTGGACGCTTTCTACACCAATGATACAAAAGACCTGCTTCAACTTGTTTGTTGTCACCATCTTTTATGTGCATGTTTGTCGCCTTTCATTTACCAACACTCCAACAGATTATTTTTAAATTTCCGTAGTTAAAGGAACTAACAACGGAAAAAGCTTACTACTTTTAATAACTAACAACTTGCTTGGTTAATGTAGACCAGTTGTGGTCAATAGGGGTCAGTATGGCTCAGTTTTTAGGGTGGTTTTTGTTTAAAACCAAACTGAAAAAAATCTTGATATTTTATAGCCGTTTGGATATGGTTAAATGTGATAAAACCCAAATGGTATCTCTGATCTAATCAAAGACTCACAATGATGTTGGCTATAAAGCCTCACTTTATTCAACTGCAGAACAAGGCTATTATATAGCCATACGAAACAAGGAAACGTTCAACAACGGTGCACTCACGTAATGCACAAGCTAACAACGTGACTAAAGAAAAAATCAAAACAGAATGCCTTATAAATCGGACATTCTTAACAGTAAATAAATTATCTAGACTTATTAAAATAACCAACTACCTAACAAATCCTCCCTTAAACTAATCTGCAAACAGTGGCAATTAGTTTACCTCATCACTAGAGCATAGACCAAGTGCCTCCTTCATCTTTAAAAATAGCTCCAATTTCAGTGCTTTTGTCATCCCATCTGCCAATTGTTTCTCAGTGCAACAATGCTCCAAGCTAATGACATTCTCCTTTACCAAGTCACGAAGAAAATAAAATCGAATATGAATATGTTTACTCCTCCCATGCATGATTGGATTTCTGGATAACTTAATAGTTGAGTTATTATCACAGAAGATAGTGCACTTGTTTTGACTAATGCCAAGCTGATTTAAAACCCTCATCATCCACACACTTTGGCATGCACCTGCAGCTGCTGCAATAAATTCAGCTTCTGTAGTGGACAAGCTCACAACAGGCTGTTTCTTCGAGCTCCATGAGACTGCTCCAGAACCTATTTTGAAAACATAGCCTGAAGTACTCTTCCTATCTTCGAGATCTCCTGCATAATCTGAATCGCAAAAACCAACTAGTTTCTCTTCCATTCCTTTTTTGTATAATATACCCAACGCTGAAGTACCTTGCAAATATCGAAATACCCTTTTCACAGCCAGATTATGTTGCTCACTAGGTGATTCCATGAACCTGCTCAATAGACTTACCACATACATAATATCTGGTCTTGTGGCTGTTAAGTACATGAGGCTTCCTATCTTTTGCTTGTAAGTTGTAGCATCCACTTTCAAATCACCATCATCTCGCAAAAGTTTACACCCAGGTACAATCGGATTTTTGACCAAATTGCAGCTGCTCATGTGAAATCTTGCTAAAATCTCCTTAACATACTTCTGTTGACTTATAAAAATACCTTTTGAATTTTGAGTCACCTCCACACCTAAGAAGTACTTCATGAGGCCAAGATCTGTCATCTCAAATTCCCGCTTCATTGAGCGTTTGAAGTCCTCAAACATTTCAGCTTTATTTCCAGTAAAGATAAGATCGTCGACGTACAAGCTGACGATGAGTAAAGCTCCATCCTTATTTCTTTTAACAAACAAAGTAGGTTCACTCGCACACCGTTCAAACCCTTCCTTTGAAAAATAAGACTCTATCTTGCTGAACCAAGCCCGTGGGGCTTGTTTAAGCCCGTATAGTGCCTTTTTTAATCGATACACCTTGTCTTCAGCTCCCCGAATCCTATATCCTTGTGGCTGTTCAATGTACACTTTTTCACTGATTTCTCCATGCAAGAAGGCACTTTTTACGTCAAGTTGATAAACTTTCCAATCCTTGCTTGCTGCAATGGCAAGAATCATCCTAATTGTGTCCCAACGAGCAACTGGAGCAAAAACTTCAGTATAATCAATCCCTGCTTGTTGCGAGTATCCTTTCGCCACCAATCGAGCCTTGCATTTATCCACATCTCCCTTTTCGTTTAACTTCGTTTTATAGATCCATTTGACTCCAATTGTTTTAGCTCCTTTAGGAAGATCTGTGAGCTCCCAAGTCTCATTTTTCTTTATAGCTTGCATTTCTAGATCCATGGCCTCTCTCCATTTGTCGTGCTTAATCGCTTCCTCAAAACTTGTTGGGTCACTTGTGGCTGCAAACATTGCTAGCTGTTGCATTTCATCCTCATCAGAAAGTCCTTCTCCACTTACAAAGTCTTGAAGGTAACTTGGTGGTCTTCTAGTCCTCCCTTGAACTGGATATGTGTTATCTAGTCCATCATTATCTGAACTTGAGTTACTAGATCCATTACTCGTTGAACTTGATGGACCTGAACTACGGCTTATTGAACTACCTGATTCTTCTCCATCTCCCTCGTTGTTACTAACTTGCTGTTGGGCATCCATATTAGGTGGTATATCAAGTTGTTCATCAGCAGCATCATCGCATTTCAAGGTAGCAGGTGATCCATTTTGTTCTTTCCAGCTCCATTTATCTTCCTCATCAAATACCACATCACGACTGATTAAAATCTTTTTCGATGTTGGATCGAACATTTTGTATGCTTTTGACTCTCGACTTAGTCCCAAAAACACACACTTGACACTTTTGTCATCTAATTTCGTACGTCTTGCATCATGTATATGGACATAACCAATGCTCCCAAAGACTTTGAAGTGCTCCACTGATGGCTTAAGACCACTCCAAGTTTCCTCAGGTGTTTTATCTTTTATTGCCGACGTAGGACACCGGTTCAAGACATGTACAGCCCAGTTAGTAGCTTCTGGCCAGAATTCTAACGGGATTTCTTTGTCTTTAAGCATACAACGGACCATGTTCATTATAGTACGATTTCTCCTTTCCGCAACACCATTTTGTTGCGGAGAGTAGGCTGCAGTTAGTTGCCTACGAATACCATATGTGCTGCAAAACTCATTAAAACATGATGATGTAAATTCACCACCCCGATCTGTACGAAGACAACAGATGGAATTCCCACTTTCTTGTTCTACTATACTCTTAAATTTCTTAAATACTTCAAACGCTTCAGATTTAGCATTTAAGAAATAAGCCCACATCTTTCTACTATAATCATCAATAAATGTAAGTATGTACCTTTTGTGGCTATGTGATTCAGGAGTGATTGGACCACAGATGTCTGAATGCAGTAGCTGAAGTGTTTGAGTTGCTCTCCAGCTGCTTGATTTCTGAAAGCTTTCACGACTATGTTTACCGATAACACAGCCACTACATACTTTAGAGCTTGCCTTTAAAATGGGTAACCCAACAACCATTTTCCGGTAACCCAGTGTTCTTAACCCCTTCATGTGAAGATGACCAAACCTCCGATGCCACAAATTTGTCTCTAAATCTGAGGTTGCTTGGAGACATTCTGTGCTTGAATTAGTGGCAGGCAGAGAAGCAAACAATATAAACATGCGATTTGTTGACATGTTAGTTTGCATAATTAATCCATTGATTGAATGATAAATCTTGCATGTATTCTCTTGGATTAAAATTGCTAATTTCTTCTCTTGGAGCTGACCAATACTCAACAAATTATTTTGCAATTCAGGAATGTAAAATACCTCAGTAATCACATGTATTTTGCCATCTACATGAAGTCGTACACTTCCTTTTCCCATTACCGTCATACGTGATCCATTTCCCAACTTCACCGAATGTCTAAAGGATTGATCAAGTTGAACAAACCACCTTTTGTCACCGGTCATGTGGTTGCTACACCCGGAATCAAGAAACCACATCGCATCTCGATTTGATCCGTGTAGCTCCACATAAGACATGAGTAGTATTTCTTCCTCTTCATCGAAAGCCGCTTCCTTCACGTAATGAGCTGTGTGGTCAGGGCATTCATAAGAGAAATGCCCTAACTTGTGGCAGTTATAACATTCTATGGTGGCTTTGTCAAAGGATCGACCGCGTCCTCTTCCTCTTCCTCGAAAAACGCCACGACCTCTACCTCTTGATGGGAACTTAAACTCCTCCCTTCCTCCAGATCCTTGACCTGTTGTGGTGACTTTCAATACTTGTTCCTCTTCCTCCTTTCCTTGCATGCGTTGCTCATGAACAAGTAGACTTCCATGAAGTTCATTGATGCTTAAAGTCTTCAAATCATGGGATTCCTCAATAGAACAAACAACATAATTAAACCTTGGAGTCATGGACCTCAAGATTTTCCCTACCACGGAACTTGAATCCACATGTTCGCCACTGATCTTCATTTTGTTGACGACTGCAAGTGTTCGGGACATGTAGCTATCAACTTTTTCACCTTCTTTCATGGTTAATAATTCGTATTCTCTTTTCAATGCTTGAAGTTGTGCTTGTTGGACCTTTGACGAGCCTTGATACTTCTGTTGCATGGCATCCCAAATCTGCTTGGAC
>JAUEJL010056899.1:0-19397 GCA_032274825.1 Drosophyllum lusitanicum | reverse complement strand
AGGTTCTGCGCCGAACCGCCGGTCTTCTTGATTGTGTGATTACATGCTTTGATGTTGACTTGATGTTTGCTTTTGTGATTTGCTTCTACTCACTTAGCTTTGTGCTAATCCCCCTCAGTTGTTGCTTTTGCAGGTTCGTGAGTGTTAGTGTTTGAAGAAGGAAAGCTCGACCCCGCTCTGATGGATTTTGATTTAAATGGAAACGAGCCTGTTGTTTTTGTAACATCAAAACAGTTGATGTTGTAGGTTGTGAACAAATGTTTTAAGTTGTAAATATTTGTTTTGTATGTAAAGTGGGTTGTTAAATTAAGCTTCCGCAGCGTGATTTAAAAAAAATGGCTTGGTTTTCCGGTATTACAGTCTCTCCCCAACCATAATCTATTAAAGCCCCGTATGCATCAGGTGATCTGAACCATCTCACCATATCTGAAACCCCATCGCTCACCATATCCAAACTCACCATCACCACCGCCCTTGGAGTCACAACCACCACCGCCACTGCTGACCTTGGATCATTGGCACCTCCGCACCCTTGTTGTCGAATACACCTCCACAACCGCCATCATCACACTTCAAAGCCCTAGAACATCCATCGAGTTGGGGACATTCTTGTTCGCAGATGCATTGCAAACTATATGGGCGAGGTTAATTAAGGAGCATAGGAATGCATGGTTAAATGGAGGCTACAGATGAGAAGAAGTAGACAAGATTGGGAATATTTGTGTTTCAAGGTGTGTCACGTTATCGTCCTATATGTTAACGCCGGTGTTGACAGGATTCCGATGCCGGTGTTCAGGGGCGGAGCTAGGATTATATTATAGGGGTCTAACTTTATTATAAAACAATAATTATTATATAGACATGATATACGAATGTCATAAAAAGTTTTATTGTTTTAAGATAAATAAATAACAAAAGTTGAATTAATTTCAAGAAACGTATTTATTAAAATAACGCTTATTACAATAATTAGCAACGATTTATCCCTTCGGTTTGTAATACTGGGTTGTATCTTCATCAAGAGGGGAATTGATTAAAAATTCAAGGACTTAGTAATAGTATATATGAAAATTAGGCCAATTAGGGGGGCTTAGCACCACTCAGCCCCCCTCTGTCTCCGCCCCTGCCGGTGTTGACAGGATTCCGATCGGGTTAGCGTATCCGAAGCAGATAAGAGAAATGGTGTTAGACTTTTATGTAAATTAGTTGTGTTGTTGTTGCTTTTTGATGATTAATTGTCTGGTCAAATTAAATTAATTTCAAGCAACACACATCAAATTCCTCATTAATTTAGAGAACAACACATAAAGAATGCATTTTGAGGTTAATTACCACAAACCCATTTGGATTCTTGCGAAATAATTTGTGGGTGTCTAAAAAATCGAAGCTTTAGCCTTTATGGGGAAAAAGACATTAATTCAAAGGGGTTGATGAAAATGAGGATTAACAGAAACATATCCGGATGGAGTGTTGCCTTGTAATTTATGAACGGGTTAGAGAGAGAGAGATGGAGAGGACTATGTTAGACTGAAAGATAGATTGCATATTAGACAGAGAGAATATATGTTTGATTTTTTCTTTTATAATTTATTAGTTTATATATGACGGGAAAAGTCTAAAATACCCTCATGTGCAATGCACATAGGGTCTTTTAACGGTCAAAGTTAATGGCAGTTAGATTAAAGGATCATATATGAAACAAAGTGAAAACCATACTAACAGTTTTTATAATTTCCAAAATTAAAGAACTAAAAGTGAAATTCAATGATAACCACCGGAATCATTTGTGTAATTAACTCTAAAATATATATTTGCAGTTAAAAAAACCTCCTTTATTATAACACGTGTTTCAGTTAATTTGTGAGAAATATATTTTAGACAAATCATTTTTCATCAAACAATAGACGAGAAGAAGTGATCAAGAGTTTAAGTTGTGTGAGACCAATTAGTTCAAGCTCAACCTTCATGTTGACACGACAATGACAAAAAGGTTAAACTTTTGAAAATTATATGCTTCATGCGCGGATGAGTGCTATATAAGATGATATCTTGTTAATGATGGAGTTTATGGTGCTATTAACCCCAATCCTCCAAGACTAGAAGAAAATTGTCTCTTGTTTAATAATTAGATCAAAAATTCTAATCATGCATAAGACAAGATAATTTTTTGAAGAGGAGCTTATACTTTGAGGGGGAGTTAACACATTAAGGGAGAGCATAATTTGAGGGGAAGCAAATCTAGGAAAAAAGACATCCATCTTTTTTATGAAGACAATGGAGAAGAAAAATCCAAGTGACAAGAAAGATAGACAAAGGGGAAAGTCAACAAAAGTCAAAGAATGTTAACCAAGTCAAGCAGATTCAAAAAGTAGTCTTTCAAAGTCAAAAGAAGAGCTATATAGACCGAAGTGAAAAACTACCAAGAAGATCAATTATTGAATCACTTCTTTATTTTACAAAACTTATTAAATCGAGTTTTATTATCTTTTTTTCTTTAGTTATATAGTCTCACAGTTATAAAAAAAGTTTGACAAAATATCTGATTTAACAATAATAAAACCACTATTCATTTTTTTCGTTCATTATTATTTTAAATCTAATATTTATTGTCATTCGACGAATGTTTAATCAAATATTTATCGTCATTTGGCGAATATTTAGCTACTACTATAATAATAATCATATATATTGATGATTATTATGTATTTGTAGTAAAGATAAAATAGATATAACCGTAGGTTGACTATTATTCAGGATTCAAACGCATTGAACTCAAATTTAGAATCAAACGGTGATCACAGATTTTACTCTTATTTTGGTATCAATTAATTTAACAGACAGTGAAACCCTTTAATTATAAGCCCTCGTTCTTCCAGATCATCCATCAACACATACTACAAATCACAAATGGCTTCTTCTTCCATTCATGGAGTTTTGCTTAAACGGCTCATTACATCTTTCTTTATCTATGCTCTATTGTTCGTATCCGGTCGTCTGTGTGAATCAGTTCCCGGAATTTACATGTTCGGAGACTCATTGGTTGACGTCGGAAACAACAACCGCCTCCCTCTTTCTTTCCTTAAGGCTGATTTTCCTTACAACGGTATCGATTTTCCTACCGGAAAAGCCACCGGCCGGTTCAGTAACGGAAAAAACGCTGCTGACTTTCTTGGTATATATATATACATTTTACTGATCATATATATACACCATGCAATTCACTACTAGAAAAATGACTTTTTGAGAAGAAAACTTTTTGCGGCGAAAATTTTAACATTTACATGAATGGGTTACTCTAAAATTTCAGTCTGAATTGATTTTGCAGCTGAAAAGTTTGGATTACCCACGTCACCACCCTATCTTTCATTGTTGTCAAAATGGAAGAAGTTGGGCAAAGCTCCTATTACCGGCGTCAGTTTCGCATCTGGAGGTGCCGGAATTTTTAACGGAACCAATGAACTCTTTGTACGTAATTAGAAGAATATATATTAATATATGTGGTTCATGATATATATATATATATATATATTAATTGTGATTAATCTTAATTAATGATTTAAATGCAGAAACAATCAATTCCATTGACACAACAAGTAGAGTACTACTCATTGGTGCATGAGCAAGTGGTTCAACAACTGGGCTCAAAAAGTGCCGGAACCCACTTGGCGAAATCCATATTTATGATCGTGATTGGAAGCAATGATCTATTTGGCTACTTTGACAAGAATTCTAAAGTCTCAAAGCAGTACACACCACAACAATATGTTAATCTTATGGCTTCCACCCTCAAACAACTTACCAAGGTAATTAAACCTAGCTAGCTCTTGTTTTATGAAGGAAAAAACAGAGAGATGTTTTTGATAACCGGTGGAACAATATAACAACAAAAATAAATTGATATCTAGGATTTTCTTCGAATTTTTTTGGGTTTTTAGCTAATTTTATTTTAGCCAAATTTATATTATTATTATCAATAGCTTAATTTGTGTTTTCAACCCAAAAGAACATATTTTACAAACAAAAAACATGTAGTTAACTATGATTTATTGTGTTTATATATATTTTTTTAGAATTTTAAATAAGTTATTGTAACACGAAAAAGTCACTGGTGCACTGTGTTAGAAGCCTCAACATTTTCCATATCGTTTGCTCGGCCGACTGGTTGCACATGTCACCGTTCCGGACGACTTGGGTCCGCCCCATATATGAAGGGGAAATGCTCTACGCGGTAGAGCATCAGCTGATTGGTTTTTGACGATGATAATAATTGATTTTATATGGTTGTAGAGGTTATATGGCATGGGGGCACGCAAATTTGTGGTAACTGGAGTTGGAATGATCGGTTGTTGTCCGTCACAAAGAAAGCAAAACACCAACGGCGAATGCAAGGAGGAAGCCAATTACTGGTCAACAAATTACAACAGTCTTCTAAAGACGTTACTAAAGGATTTGAAGTCACAGTTATCAGATATCAATTATTCTTACTTTGATACTTACGGTGCCATGAGTAATCTCATCCAAAATCCTAAAACTTATGGTATCTATACGACCCAATTACCTTATCAATAATCAGCTAGTTTAAAATTTTGAAGTTAAAAACTCACATATGTCGCTTTTTGTTGCAGGAATTAAGGAGATAAAAGAAGCTTGTTGTGGACTTGGAAACCTGAATGCCGACATCCCTTGCATCCCAATTTCGAGCTATTGCTCTAATAGAAGCGATCATCTTTTCTGGGATTTTTACCATCCCACAGAAATGGTGTCAAATTTATTTGGTAATCTTTTGTACAATGGATCACAACGGTTTACTTTTCCATTGAATGTACAACAACTTGTTAATATGTAGATGTTGAACACGATATAGATATATGTAAGATATTAATTAAGCATCATGACATGGTCTCTTGGGATAGAATTTTGCGGTACCTTGATGAAATTTAAGATAATGTCGTGGATTGACAAATTGTTTCCTGTCAATAAAATAAATACCGTAAATATACTTATTAATTAGGACGAGTAATGGTTAAACCCACGAGAAACTATGGTTAACAAATCTATACTACTATATAAACCATTTAACCTTCTCTTTTCAATTCCTCATTCGCTTTAATTAAGAGTTCTTAAATTTCAACCAATACAATATCTTGACCTTTCACTAATAAGCTAAAAAACTAATAAGCTTAAGTTAAAAAAAATACAAGCTTACCCAAACATCCTCTAAATTAATCTCACTAGTCACTACCAATCTTTACCAATTTCACGATATTTTATATTTTACTTTAACTTTTAATGTATTTAAAATATACATTTCTACTAACACATTCTTTCATACCAAATTACCAACACAAATCTCTACCAATATCAGCATAATTTCTAATATATTATTATCTTTCTCTCATCTTATTTTATAGATAGAATTTTCTTTTCTTATTTTTATGTTTTAGAAAATTAATAATAAATTTTGATGAAATAAAGTGAATGGAAAAAACGGACATGTTGTCAAACAAAAAATATTCCGTGATATTGAGTCGTGCGGATAACATAACATCATATTCTTGAAAACGATATGTTGCAAAACAGAAATATTCATCTTAACATTTGGTCCTTTATACAAACTTCAGATAAGTTTGACACTTAGTCAAAAGGTATTTTATTAATTTTCCTATTTATCCTTATTACCAAACACACACTCAATATTCAAATATAAGCCTATCCCTAAGAAGTCAAACAAACTCTCCTTTTATATCTCAATCTCTCTCTTCCATCCACACCGCGACCACTCTTAGACCATGCGTTATGGTACACACGATGGAGATCGGGTACCATCGGGTAGCTCAGGAACACTAAAACGTGAGTCTCAGGTAGTGCCATCGGGTAGGTGACTCGTGTACCCTTACTCGACCGAGAAGCCATGCCAACCCCCCTCTCCAACGTCCATTTTCTAAAAAAAAATTACCGTCGGGTAGCTCTGGGAAGGTATAACACTTGATTTTGGTATGGAGAATGAAAAAGGAATGATGTGGCGCTAACGTGGCATTGGGTAAGGGAAAGAAAAAGGAAGGGTATAACACATGGCCTTAGGGGGTGTTTGTTTTAGCTTATTAAGAGCTTATTTTTCTGGGTTTATTTTTCCCGGCTTATATTACTTATTGCAAGACATAATAAGTTCATAACTTAAAAAATAAGCTGGAAAAAAAGTAGTTTATTAAAAATAAACTCAAAAAATACAAACAACTCCTCTCCCTTAATATGAAGAAGTTTCTGATGACGTTCGGAACCACGGTTGTTGCAGCTTTGAGTGTTAGCGATTGGATGGTTTTTCTGAGATCAAGATCTGCAACTTCTAGGTTTGATCTGTTGTGTTCATCTCCAAATAAAGGGGTTCAATTATGATGGTTTTGGTTTTGTTAGTTTTTAGAGGATATGGTTTTGTTAGTTTAGATCTTGATTTGTTCAATATGATGTTCCTATATCTCTTTCAAATTTGGATTTTTGTTAGTGTTCATCTTCTTCTTAGTATCCTCATGCTTTTCAAAATTAATTCCATCTCTTTTCCTTTTTTAAGAAGAAGAGGGGAAGGAGAAAGATGAAATCATTTTCTATTTAATTTTGAATCTGTGTTAAAAACTTGCAAACTAATTAGATGAACAGAATATTTTGGAGATCTTTAAGGCTAGAAAAATTAAAGGATATAGATACAATTCTTTTTACCACATAATGAAAAGAGTTGCATAAAATTTACTAAAAACCCATAACATCCTCCATTAAATTTGATGATGATGAAGAGGTTATAGAGATGTATAGGTTAGAGAGAGGGAGAGTGTGTGTTTGGTAAACAAAGTTCAAAAGGAATCTTTTATAAAAACATAAATTATAATAGGCAAAGGTTGTTCGCTAATAAAGATAAAGTGAAAAAAGACTAATAGACCATTTGACTAATGGTCAAACATAACCGGAGTTAGTGTAAATAAAAAAATATGAAACTAATTGACAACCACAATGATTATTTTCGTAATTTATAGAATTAGCTCTACAAATCATAATATTTAAAATAGCATAATAGTTCATCTACATAATATTTATCTTAATATATAAAGATTATATTCTAAAAACCATCTCCTAATGACCTAGGTAAAGCACTTGCCGCCCATAGGGGAGACCAATTGTTCAAGTTCCATTGAGTTTCAACTAGGGATAACGGATGCTTAAAAAACGGACACGGGTAAAACCAGTTAAACAACAGCACATCTGAGCCAAAGGTTCAACGTCTTTGAAAATAGCTATAACCATAAAAAAAAACTCCTTTATAAAAATATTTAATCTCTTGTGTATTAATTAATATTATTAGATGACTAATATTTATTTATTATTATTTTGAATTAAATATTTATCATCACTCGTTTAGTACACGAAATAAACACTTAGTAATAATAATATACAATAATCTAAATCAAATATTTATCACTTTATTAGTAAATAATGCATATGTGTTTAATATAGAGGGTTAATCTATGCAATATGTGTGAAATAATCTTCTTAACAAGCTAACATTAGTCAAGAAGTGAAACCATTGTTTAAAAAAAATTAGAACTAAAACACTCAAATCATAAAAAGGTAACTGATTTTGTCCAATAATTTAAGAAAATGTTATTGTCAAGCTTTGTTTTTCAAGTTTATATAATTTGCCTTACTTGTACAATAAAAATTAATTTTTTCACATATAATAAAATACCTTTAAAACTAATATACAAGTCGATAACATATTTATTTATCTTAAATAAATTAATTTTTACTGTAAAAATAACATATATGTTATTGTTAAGAATAAAACTTCAATTATTAAAACTTAAAATTGATTAACACAAATCCAGAGTTACCTGAAAAGGAAAAGAGTAGGTAACCACGACCAAGGGTCACGTCTCACCCACTGATTCTATCCCGTCATGTATGCCACGTCACCAATCAGTGGGTCCGGCGGCTTTTAGTCAATTGCAACTGCACTTTCTGCAACTTTTCCACTTCCCATCTCTTCACATCTTCAAAAGCCCTAGAATCGCGCAAACAGATTAGTTTAATCCACTTTTGAATTTGATCATTAACTGTTAGTTTGTTTTCAAGTTCCGGATATAGATGAAGATCAATTAGGGCTCTAATTGAAGCTTCAAGTTGGATGCAGAGATGTCTGTCGCGGAGCTAAAAGAGAAACACATGGCTGCTACAGAAACCCTGAATTCTCTCAAGGAACGGTTAAGAGAAAGGCGCCTTCAACTTCTGGATACCGACGGTATGTGGAATTGTCTATTTTGGTTTTGAATGTGTGTTAAAAATGTACTTAGATCTTATCCTTTTTCTGTGATTTGAGTTTTACAGTAGCGGCTTATGCAAGAGCGCATGGTAAGACTCCGGTTGCTTTCGGCCGGACGGATCTGGTTTGTTGTCGGATTTTACAGGGACACACCGGGAAGGTAAGATTTCAGTTCTGTGTTGATTGGTATTTCGTATTGGATATTGACACAAATATTTTAAGAGTACATTGTAGCTTATTACAATACGGAAGATGGATTTGTTAGTGTAGGAGCATACGTTAGGCTGATTTCTATTTGAAGTGGTTTGAAAATCTGGATGATTTGATATGATCCGTTGACCTGTTTTGGCTATGATCAATTTAGGAGTGAGAGCGATGAAGTTTAAAGGACGGTGCTAAAATGAAGTCAGTAATAAGTGAATAAATTCATTCTTCAGTCTAATGAGTAGCATGCCCAATTATATTTATAAGATCATGGTTTATATTGTCAGTTTAATTATCACACCTTTATGTGTGAAGTTTTGGATGTTAGGGTTGATCACTGTTAAAGGTTTTTTGTTCTATGTTGAGACTATGGACCTAAAGTTTGATGCATATGGAGCTTTCTGTGAAGGTTGTATGGATTCAACTAGTGTAACACCAAATGTTATAAAACTTATGAGGGATTAAGGGACACTTTATGAAACTACAATTTCCTTAAGGCAGTTAAGATAAGTCAAAATTCCCATGTTGGGGAAAAAGGAGAAAGGAAGAAAGGGAGGGGGGTGTGTATACATAGGTGGGCAAGTGTGTGTTTTGGATATTGAGATGGTTAAAATTTGCATTTTCTCAGATAAGAGGGAAATGATTATATGAAAGAAAAATATGAAACATATGTAAGTAAATGTGTCCAGCACGTGCATACTTTCTTTTCCTTCCCATTCGCTTAGGAAAGTCTCGTATTGAGGAAACAAGACTGTTGCTAAAGAAATGAAATTTCATAAAGAATGGTTAACTCCATTCTCAATTATTTCAAATACTACCTCCATTCCACCTCCATCGTATACCAAAATGCAGCATAAGGTTGTGTCCTGAAATTCTTCTCTATAACGCCTTAAGTAATGGAGTATGACTTTTGACAACACTTGTGTAATACTGTAATATCCATCTATATGCAGCTAAACTGTTATTTAGTGCATGATAATTATCCCTGACCACTTACTGTTTTGCCTTTTTCTTATTCACTTTGTCACCATGTTTATGCTTGATAGTATTTTTGTCTAATGTAATACACTAATATTATCCATATTATTTGTGCTCCATTGCTTTCATTTTCAAGCCAAATTCTGTTGCTAAATGCTGGATAAAATGATATAGCCCAATATCTTATAACTTAAGTAATTAAATTGGCATATGTGAAATATCGTATGGGGAGTAGTCATTCATCAAGAACTAATAATCTAGTTACAAGATGCTTTGTATTGCACTTTCTACTTACTCACAAATATCAACCGTTCTGTTTTTTTGCTATTCGTAGGCCATACAATATGAGCATTTCTTATCTCTAAATATCCAAATTTTAACATTCAACTTAAATTCAGGTGTATTCGCTGGATTGGACTGCTGAAAAGAATCGTATAGTTAGTGCTTCCCAGGATGGAAGATTGATAGTTTGGAATGCTCTCACAAGCCAGAAAACCCATGCCATTAAACTCCCATGTGCATGGGTTATGACATGTGCCTTCTCTCCAGCTGGACAGTCGGTCGCATGTGGCGGTCTTGACAGTCTATGTTCCATCTTCAATCTTAGCTCTCCTCTTGACAAGGATGGTAATTTACCAGTTTCAAGAACGCTTAGCGGACACAAAGGTTATGTGTCATCTTGTCAGTATGTTCCAGATGATGATACTCGATTAATAACTGCTTCTGGTGATCAGACATGTGTATTATGGGATATAACTACAGGATTGAGAACATCTGTGTTTGGTGGGGAATTTCAATCAGGGCATACCGCTGACGTTTTGAGGTATTTTGTTGTTCAAAACCTATTCGTTGATTAAAGCAATTAGTGGTTTGCTAACAGTACCTCAGATTTTTTTTATTATTCTTTTTTTCATTCTGGACTCATTTTAAGGAGGATTTTTGCACATAGCTGCAATCCTCCTACAATTTTAAAAGTTTAAAACTTTACATTCTGACACTGCACATGAGAGCCATTTAGTAGACATGGATACCAACTGTCACGGGGGCTACTTTCTTGTTCTTTCTTTTTGGTGTAAATACAAACACACCCCCATAACCCTTTTCCCAGTTGGGACTCGAACCCGCAACCATTTGGTCCGTTGAGCGCCTTATATACACCTTGGGTACTGCTAGACTAAACGCCTGTTGGTGAAGAGGGACACAGGATTAATCTTAATGTAACCTGTGAAAGACCTTAATTCAGCCTAACAACTGCTGTTGCCAATCATTTAGTTTCTTGAGACTTGAAGTACTTGGCTTCCGTTGTTTATCTATTTTATATGCTGTATGCATTGCCTTTTTTGCTTTTCAAAATTAATGTATTAAATATGTGTTACTCCACATGCTTTATGTTATTTCAGTGTATCTATCAATGGCTCCAACTCAAGAATGTTTGTCTCTGGGTCTTGTGATGCAACTGCCCGCCTTTGGGACGCACGTGTTGCAAGTCGAGCAGTAAGAACGTTTTATGGTCATGAGGGGGACGTTAATTCTGTAAAGTTCTTCCCGGATGGAAATAGGTTTGGAACTGGATCAGATGACGGAACTTGCAGACTTTTTGACATTAGAACAGGACACCAGCTCCAAGTGTATTCTTGGCAGCAGCAACAACAGGAGAATGGTGATATCAACACCTCTAATCCTACAGTAACTTCGATTGCTTTCTCCACGTCAGGACGTCTGCTCTTTGCTAGCTACTCAAATCGTGATTGCTTTGTATGGGATACTTTGTTGGCAGAGGTAAATATTCTTTCTATTATAGATAATAATTTAATCACATCATATACATGTGACCCACGAGTGAAAATGTAAACTGAGATAAATGAATACGGCTCCCAAGACTCTGCTCTTAGTCTCATATTTGAAGCTTAGGGTATTTTCGTGAGCGTATGTTTATTTATAGATGTTGAATTCAGTTGAAGTAAAAACTTCTAACAATCTTTATTTTTTTTAATTTAGGTTGTTTTAAATCTTGGAGATCTACAGAACTCCCATGAGGCTCGGGTGAGTTGTCTGGGTTTGTCTGCTGATGGCAGTGCCTTGTGCACAGGAAGTTGGGATACAAGTCTCAAGGTTAGCCCACCATCTCATATTATCTGATGCATATTCATCTATTGTAGATTTGTAGTCTGTAAAGTGCATACAGGAGCATGCTTAAGCATCATGTGTGATTATTAAAACATTGGCATATGATACGAACTACCTTATCCATCTAAAGCTGATATTCTCTTTGACCAGCAACAGGCAAATAACTGATCATTTTTATTATTGGAATGCATACAAAAACTAGTTTTTCTTTCTCGCTCTTTGCTTTTCTATTTATAAGTTGAACTTGAGATGTTTTCTACTATTTCCATAGGAGGTGGCAATTTCCAAATTTTAAAGAATCAACCCATTTACATATGACTAACTTGATTTGGGTTATATATAACTCTAACAGGTGTAACTAGAAAAAACTAATAGCTTAAGAGGAAATAGGTCAAGTTGTCCAAAGTCACCTAATATATTTCTAGTGTATTCAACAATAACAATACCCAATCTCACCTGGATCGATTACTGGGGAGGTATGAACTAAGATGTAGACAGTCATAGCTTTATCTGATGGTAGAGATGGTGCTTCCTGACAGACCTCCGGCTTATAAAGTATCATCTAGAAGCTGTGCTTTATAGGAATAAGTTATAAAATTGGCTTAATTTCATCTATATACTTGCAAAACTCGTTAATTGCATCGATATTCTTCTAAAGTTTATAATTTGCATCAAAATCCTCTCAAAATACTCTTGTATATCCAATTACTGGTTTTATCAAGTTTTAATGATTTAAATAATTAATTTCTTTAATCTTTTAGTAAAATGTCCACGTCTCTTTCCCAAATCATTTTCTATTTCAATAGAAAATGATAACCTAACCCAGTAGCTCCAGTTACGTATAGTATATCGATACTTTGATAAACACCAGGAGGTTCCATAAAACCATCATCTCTTGTTGTTGACACCTAAACCCAAACAAAGCTACTCTGATTCGATGGATTTGTGTGGACAATGGAGGAGAAGAGATATAAACCCAATTAAAACCATCATTTTATATATTAATTTTTATGGATATATTTCTCTGTTCTAACTTTTGGATTTTAATTTTGCTTTAGAGTATTAGTCCATGCGTTTTGATTATCCAAGAGCTCCATCCAGTGGTTTCATCATAAATATAGAAAACGATTAGTTAAGATAGGGGTATTTTAGTAAAGATTTTGCTAAATAGTTTTTAGATAAATGATTTAAATATTCAATATCATTAAACTAATGATGAAATTAGTAATTTGAATACACAGTCACATACATACATATACGAGTTTTTAAGGTTCTGAAAGGATATTGATGTAATTAACAAGTTTGATAAGGATATATATGAAATTAAGCCAATAAAATTTTGGAAAATGGTGGAAAATACCAAAATATGATGAAATTAAGTAGGTTATTGCATAAAGTGTCATTTAGAAGTTGTTCTTTATCTATTTATATTGCATTTAGACTTGTAGATCCTATATTATTATGAAATGCTATAACTTTTGTAATCATGTTTGAAACACTACTAATTTGTAGAAAAATCATTGATCGGATGCAATTGATCGGTTCATGGTCAATAAAGTCTTTCTCTCTTGTCATATCATTGAAGGGCATTTTTAGACTTTTGGTCTGTAGTGACAGCACATCTATATAAGTATACATCTTGTAGGTGTTCCAATTGAAACCTAATTCTATCTGTGTACAGATTTGGGCTTTTGGAGGGCACAGGACAGTGATATGAATAGCTAAAGAACAGCCATTGGTAAGTTGAGTTGGTAACTGCGACTGATTTTCCTCTTATGTATCTGTGTATGTTAATGTGATGACCTTGTGGAATGAACATAAACTAGTATGGGTAGGACAAACGGTAAATATCTTTGTTTAAATTTGCTGTCCAAAGTTGAGGATTTTTTTTATATAAAGTGGCACACAAGTATTTTTTTTTCTTTTATCTTTTTCTTTTTTTGAATTAATGTGACTGATGAATATTCGATTTAAGGTAGAATGGACATGATTCAAGCCTATCTCTCCTGCAATTCTGATCATATACCACCCCTTGGCACTGGTCTAGACTCTAGAAGGATAATTAATCAACAATATTATTTTCAAAATACCCTTTAAACTTCTATTTAATAGATTTGAGGAGAAATATCATAAAAATTACTAAAGTTCTTTTTACAGCAACCTAGCCGTATATATTTTCTCTCCCTTCTGCTGTCACCGAACTACGGCTGCTTGCCGTCGTCTTTGACATTCTTTCTTTTCTTTACCATTTCGTCCCGTATGGAGTCATTGTAAATAAAAATTAATAAGTTTTGTCCTTGCCACCCCCTCTTCTTTTGTCAGCCATAATTGTAGTTGTAGCTCCTACCATGGCCGTCACACTTTTTGCCGCTGCTTTGTCTGCTAATCCGTTGCCTTCTTGTGACATGGAGTTTTTTTTTTTTTAATATGCGTCTATTCTCTTTTCTTATGTATTTTATTTCTATTTCATTGTAGTTTTCGCTTCGTTGTAAATATCCAACGTTCTAAAAGCATAATAAATAAACAAATAAATCAGTCAACATCACACAAAAAACTCTTTTCTTTTGTCTTTATGTTTTTCGTGTGTGTATTATCAAAAGAAACTCTTTATGCATTTTTCATGTTAAAGTTATTATTGTTGAGTGGTAAACCAAGTAGCGAAGTATGGTAGTAGAAGGGATGCAACTACCAACTAAGAAATGTGATTTGTTAAATAAAGAAAGAGATAATATGATGTGAAAAGGATATATGCTGCTAGTAGTATCTAAGTTAGGTGCTCTCACATTTAAGCAAATACCGAAATAACAAAATTACCATTTATTAAACAGGTATGTGAGATACGACAGACATTTAACTTACGCACACATCTTTTTATCATAACGTAAAATACAGCATTATTAATATAGTTACAATACATTATGCATTTTATATTAAAAAGCACTTTTGTTTTTCGAAAAAAAAATATATTAAAAAAGTAATTTCGATGTTACAAATTTACAATCTACAAATCATTTCTCAAGTTGGGCTGCTTATTAAAAAAGTAAAAAATAAATTGCAAGTGGGGGGGAGTCCAAGGATCCTACATAGTGATAGTAGTGCTATATAAACAAACAATGGCCACTGGCGGCCGTACAAATATAAAAAAACAAGAAAAATAAATTATCATGTTCCGATGCCAACTCCCTCGATATCATCTTCCTCCTCTTTACTCCTCGTCGCCGCCGGTACTCTAGCCTTCGGTTCTCTCGTCTTCGTTTGCCGGAGATTCCTTCCTCCGACCTCCAACGCTTCCGATAGCCCTAGCCGTGTCCACCGCGAATACCATACTCATCTTCCCCAACGGCGATTCAATATCCGACGACTAGATCTGAGTTTTAGAGTTGGCCGGAACCGCCGGATCGTGTTGCTCGTTCAGGCAGCCACGTTCTTCGTTCATGAAAACGGGAGTAGAACGCAATTGTGGTTTTCGATCCGAATAGGAGGTAGCTCCGTCGAGAAAGAAGTCAACGCTCTGATGATTCTGCTTCTGTTGCGGTTGTTGATGACGCCGGTTTTTGTAGAAATGATGGAGGAGGTAAACCGTGCTTCGATTGTGTACCTTTGCAGCCTCCGATTGCCGTTGATCGCCTGTGCTATCGCTTAGGGTTAGGGTTAGGGTTCCTGATTGGAGCTAAAGAACTGGGCCTCCAGTTTGTGCAATCGATTAACGGTAACGTTGTTTTGGAGCAAAATATATATATGCAACAAGAGAAGAGAAGATCATCTTTTAATTTTATTCTATGATTTCTTCTCCAACAATTCGGAAACCATGACTAGCTTAATTAAGAGGGTATAATGTATTAAAGTTTTTCAATCAATTTATCAACTTATATAAACGATTAATATATTTTAAAAACATTGTATAGCAAAGAACTAACTCGTCGTTTAACTTACTTCTAAATTTACATATTGTCTACTACAATTGTAGCACGCATAAACCTGAAAAACTAGCTTATAAAATTATTAGGATTCTTATGATTTCATAAGTTGAAAAAATAAGTTAATTCAAAGTTGATTTGGTAATGTGTTGTGTTGCGATTACATTGTAGTTATATTTATATAGGTTGAATTAAGTTCGAATCTCAAACGGACTGGTACCCTAAGTCTTGTGGCCGTCGACCTGGCAATCGGGGACTCAAGTCCCCGATTGAATCATTTATGCTCTCTCGGACTCCAGCTCGGTGGTGGCAACTTGTTTAATTACAAGTGTTGTATAATGAAGGTGTATGTTTAGCAAAAACAACTAGTAAGACGTTCTTATACAAAATAACAAGTTACTCTTATATTTAATTCATTTCACGCAATGTACTTGCATAAGATTAGCGACATAGTTTGGTGGCCGTAGGTGGTGAAGGGTGGTGGCGGTAGATCAGTAGTTGGTTAATATGAGCATTCAAGAAACAACATGAACATATAAAGAAAAGAGAATATTCAAATTAAAATGATAAATATTCAAAAAAATGTAAAAGAAATTCAATTAAGGGTGTCATTTGGTATCTACATAATTATTGATTAATGTATTTTAAAGGCAAAATTTCATAATGTAAATTAAAGTAATGAGTGATTTTGGTAGAACATTTTTCAAAGTTGGTTACTATTACGTTATTTTTCTTTTTTACTGTTAAATAATAATATTATGATATTTAATATTTAAAACGGAAATAAAATACAACAAAGTCAATAAAATTAGGGTTAAGTTTACCGAAATGTAATGAACTATACCCAATTTAATATTGTATGTAACTAATTCTTTTCTATTTTTTATTATTTTATTGTCATTATTTATTATTATTATTATTATTATTATTATTATTAATCCAGAAGTGAATGCTTAACATGAAGCGGAGGAGGCTTAACATGAAGAACAAAACCACCGCCTCCTCACATCCTCCTCTGCCGCCTCACAACCTCATACGAAGTCTGCAACCATCACCGCCTCCAACTTCAACCACCGCCACCATTGCATCCGACTTCAACCACCACCGTTATTGGGGATTTTATTGGTTCGTCTTCGACCACCACTGCCGCCTCCGTCTTCAAGCACTTCGATGCTTAGGTTTTGTTTAGGGTTTTCGATTTCTGGTCCATTCATTCAAAAATCGATTTGTATGATCATTTCCATTTGTGATTTAAATTTTTGTTTATTTGTTTACTTAAGGTTTTCGATTTGTTCAACCTGCTTAGGTTTTGTTTTGTATGAACACCCACACAAATGAATGTTCTTGAAGACAAGAGGGAGATGGTGGTTGCATTGGTTGAGGAGGTTGTGTGAGTGGCTGAACATAGTCTATTTCAAATGGGTTTTGTCAACATATCTTCGATTTAGGGTTTTCTTCGGTTTACTACCGACCACCACCACCGTCTGCAACCCTAATACAAATCCGACTTCTGATATGAATTGTTCAACAAAATTAGGATTTGTGGTTTCTAGATTACGATGTTTGATGTTAGATTTGGGAGAGAGTTACTAATTTTGATTCGAATATTAGAAAATTTTGAGGGTGTTACCGACGGTGGTAGTTGAAGGTCAAGCAGGTGGTGTGGAGGTCACTTCTCCGGCAACAGTGGTGGTCTTTTACTTCGGCGATGGCGGTGGTGGTTGAGGAGGCGGAGTCAGGGTGGTGGTGATGATGGTAGTCGGCGGAGTGAGCCGACTTGTACAACGTTTCAAATACGAATATGGTGAAGATGCTATAATAATAATAATAATAATAATAATAATAATAATAATAATAATAACGATAACGACGACGACGCCGCGACAACACGACGACACGACAATTGACAAATTATGCAAGAACATTGAGTCAGAAAATACTTAACTCATAAAAATTACAACGTAAAAACTAATTTGTAAATTTTATCAAACCATAAAAACCGAGTTTGTAATTCACTAAAACTTCTTTTAGTTTTGGGATCTCATTTCAAAACATTTTAGATATGAGTTGTGTTTAATAAAGTTCATGTAAAAAACATAGTTCTAAAATTTTAATATTCAATTATAGATGATTCAGTATACAATCATATGTGATTTGTAAAAGTATACAATCACATGTGATTTGTAAAAGCATCACATATGAATTACGAAAATGTCACTCCGCACAAAATTTTAAATGCAATCTAGACCATTAAAGGGTAATTAATCATGTAATTTTACACTTTACTTATCAATCAATAATTTATGATTTATACATAATGTGATTATAAGACATTTAAGTTACATGGTGTTAGCATCACTTAACATTTTCTCATACATATTTTACTTTGTATGTATATTACTTGAAGATATATTTTTTATGTAACAAACTCTTTAATATCATATTTTTATTAAGATATTTATGTATCAAATTTATCTTACTTTTCTATCGTGTGTAAGCAAATTTAAATATAACTTCTAAAGTACAACAAAATGTAAGTTTTTTCTTATGATACATACAATCATATGTAAACAGAAACAAACTAAAGAGAGTAATAATCCAATGTTAAAAAATTGATAAATGATATTAGATATGTAATCTCAAATGTACACACTTCTTATGTATATTTTATTACAAGCCCTGACCCATTTTAGGAAATAGTCGCGCCTTCAGCAAATTACAACAATCAATTTTAGTTTAGTTAACTACTTGTAAACTACAATTTACAAAAAAATAACTCTATTTTTTTTTTATCTTTTTAGAGGACGATTATCAAACAAAATAACATGTAGGTGTATTGCCTTCGAACAACCATCTATACTACTATATATAAATTAAATTAGTATGAATGTGATTATTTAAATATCAACCTGCCACAACGCGTGAGCATGATATACCTTCTTAAATCAATTTTCATAATTGAGGATGGCAAGATGTTGGTGCGGCAAGGAAGAAATCATAAGAACCTCTTGGACTCATCAAAACCCTAGTAACCATTTTTATTGTTGTCCACAAAAGGTATGAATCCCCAAATTTTTAGAGTTCGACAGTTTGTATGTTGAATTTGGGTTTTTTTAGGTTTCTAGTTGCAGAACTTTGATTAAGTGAAGCTGAAACTGGCACAATCTGAAGCAAGAAGAATGAAGTTGTTGTTTGTTGTAAGTTGGTTAGGTTTTGTAATTTATTTAGGTTTGGGTTTGATTTTGTTAAGCATATATAAAACAAAGGTCAAATTTTTGTTTGAATGTATATTTGACCAAATGTCACTATAATGGGTAGATTTTGTCTATTAACTCTAAATAATTTAGAGATCAGATTTCAATGTAATGTAATGGGTTGCTTTTGTCCAACAATCTACATTTGATGTTACAATACAATGCAATTTCTTGTTTCTATATCCTGATTGCTAAATTTTTATCTATGAGAATCTTTAGCTACGAAAATAGTAAAGCTAGCAAATGGTAGATATGATAGAAGATTATTTTTCAAATGGCAGCATTGTTTTTTTATAAATCTGTGGAGAGGAATGGATACACTTAAAGTAAGAGAGAGGAGAAGAGTTTACCAAAATACCCTTACGTGAGAGTCACATGGATACAATTAACGTCTACATGTAACATTACTTAGGTTAAAGGACTAAAACTGAAACAAACTAACAATCACAATGACTATTTTAATAATTTTTAAAATTAAAGTACAAAGTAAAATTCTATAACAACGGAGTCTAGGGCTGGCAAATCCTGACACGACCCGAAACCCAACCCGAACCGAACACGATTTACGTCGACATGAACACGACTCGAAACTGAATTGGGTCAGAAATGGGT
>JAUEJL010056888.1:0-19399 GCA_032274825.1 Drosophyllum lusitanicum | reverse complement strand
ACACAAATAAATTAAACACACATAAATACGTACCGCTAACAACTAGTCCGGGTTTGCGGGTGTTACAAAAGTGCAGACCTAGAAAGTGTTAAGGTGACAAAAAATGGATACTTGGTTAATCTATATCAAGCAATTTTGGGTTAAACAATTATTAATCAGGTTCCGTTGTCATATTTTTTATTCTAGAAATTATATAAAAATTTAGAAAAAATATTAAAAGTTTATAAAAAAATATAGTATCTAATATAATATAAAAAAGTAAAGTATTATTTTTAAAAAAATATAAAAGTTAAGAACTAGCTAAGTTATTTTTTAGGGCAAAATGCATGAAAAATACAATTAACTTTGTCTTAATTATTATTGTATACAACCAACTTTAAATTTTTTAAAAACAATACAACCAACTTTCATAATTCTTTCATTATATGTAAACAACTTTTTCTGTGTCTAATATTTAGCTACTATTGTATACAATGAACTTTTCTATATTTTTCATAGTAAACAACAACTTGCATACAATGTGAGGATTATAAAAGTTGATTGTATTATTTTTAAAAAAATAAAGTTGGTTGTATATAACGATAACTAAGACAAAGTTCATTGTATTTTCATGCAATTTACCCTATTTTTTATTATACAATACTCCGTATATATGCTAAAAATAAAGTAATTACTTAAAAAAAAGGTAAATTGTATAAAAATACAATAAACTTTATCTTAGTTATCATTGTATACAATCAACTTTATTTTTTTTAAAAACAATACAATTAGCTTTTATAATCATCCTATTGTATGCAAGTTGTTGTATACTATCGAAATTATAGAAAAGTTCATTGTATACAATGGTAGCTAAATATTAGACACATAAAAAAGTTGTTTGCATACAATGAGAGAATTATGAAAGTTGGTTGTATTATTTTTAAGAATTTAAAATTGATTGTATACAGTGATAATTAAAATAAAGTTAATTGTATTTTCATGTATTTTGCCCTAAAAAAAATAAATTAACTTTATTTTTTCTACATGTATTTATTTATACTAAAAAAGAAATAATAAAAGAAATGGAGAAGTGCCAATAATTTTAGGTAAGATTAATGGTGAGAGGAAAGGCCAGCCAGCATCCACGAATCTTGTCGAACACAGAGTCTCCCTGATCCGAGTTTTAAGACAAAACCCTCATCCTTCAACCTATTTTTCTTTTTCTTTTTCTTTTTTTTACCAGTTTGTCATCATCTGTTTTGGATTTTGATACTTCGCAAATTCCCCTGATTATCGAAATTTGTCTAACATACCTACTGACAGTTGACCTAATTTCTAATCGCACAAGTTAAAGTGTTGCCATTTCCCATTATATAACCCCTTCCGATCAACGATTCTACACGCAATTCCGCTAAAAATGGGCAACTCTTTTGGCTGCTCCGCCTCCGGAGAACGGTTGGTGTCGGCTGCCAGAGACGGAGATTTTGTTGAGGCTAAAATGTTGCTTGATTGTAACCCTTGTCTCGCCAAATACTCCACTTTTGGTGGACTTAATTCTCCTCTTCATTTCGCCGCCGCTAAAGGCCACAACGACGTACAATTACCTTCTTTTCATTCATTCTTTGTTTCTGTGTTTTAGTTTCCTTCTTACTGGTTTTGCCTCTTTGTAGATTGTTGCATTGCTGCTTGATAATGGAGCTGATGTTAATTCCAGGAATTATTGCGGTCAGGTAGCAACCTTGATTTGAAATTTTCGTTATTACGCTCGTGCTTAATTTATATGCCCATATCTTATTATCAAGGGACTTCAATCACGTGATCTTCCTGAAGATCAGCTCAATTTGGTCTTTGTTTGTGTCTTTGAGGAATCTATAGCAATAATATTTTAAGGTCGTATTTTATGGAACCTTTTGTATTCAAATTGAAGCCGGTTTAGTCTAAAATTGAACTAATTGTTATGCTTCCAAGTCATTGAATTTAAGGTCTCAAACCATAGTATTCAGCTGAGGTAAATTCTAGGAATCATTTTAGTCAGATAGCTTGATTTAGAGATCCATTTTTGTTAATGTGTTTCCTAGTTATTGAAATTTGCGCTTCTGTGCAGAAGAGCACCGACATGAAGATTAATTAAGTTTTGTCTTGATTAGCCTAGGATAATTTACTTGTTTGAAGATTCTGGACCAGATACTTTGTAATCTAAGTTACTTGTATGAGTCTCTGTTTGTATGGATGAATCTGTGTGAATTCCTCTAATCATCGAGTTGTGTAATTTTGAAAATTTAAAGACGGCATTGATGCAAGCTTGTCGATATGGGCACTGGGAAGTTGTTCAAACCCTTTTGCTGTTTAGATGCAATGTAAGTTACCCTTGTTAAATGTTTTTTCTATTGAGCTAGAAAATATCATAAGAACAAATAAATCTAACATATCTGATTGAATGCAATTCATGTATTATTAGGTTACAAGGGCCGACTATCTTAGTGGGAGAACTGCTCTCCATTTTGCTGCTGTGAATGGGCATGTGCGTTGCATACGACTTGTTGTGGCTGATTTTGTGCCTAGTGCTCCTTTTGAAGACAGAGACGCGCAAGTGAATGGTGATGGAGGCAACACTCCCAAAAACAAATATGACCAAAGGTTTAGAATTAATTACAAAATTCTCTGTATTATATAAGATATAGGGGGTGTTTGGATTTGCATTATAAAAGTGGTTATCTGATTATTTTGGTTTGAAATCATAATAATCAATTTTATTGTTTGGATAAAGTGATTATAAATTTCAGATTATTTAGGGTTACTTATCACTTCGCGATAATCAGTTTTATTCTTTGTCGTAGGAAAATTGATTTTCTAAGAAATATTAACCTTGCTTATTTATTTCCCCCTATTTTTTACTTACATTTTCATTGTTAATAAGTCTATATAATTACTGGAATTATATACAACAACAATACACCAATCCTGCTTTTGTGGGGTGTGGGACTAATTATATACGATAACCTGAAAGAAAATTGTTACATATACTTTATGATTATCTTTATAGTTTATAAAAATTTGTGATAATTAAATCTGAATACTTCAACAAAATATAAGAATGTTTGTGCTGGTCCTTTGGTCAAGTCTCCTAAATAATCCTTACGTGTCAAACACTCCAATAACCGACTATCTAATCATTACAACTTTATACAATATATGCACATCTAAACACTATCTCCTGCAACAAGTTTTATTATAGTTGAGTATATGATTGTGATTATTCAGTGTCACATAATTAGTTTCAAAATCCTAATATAAAAAAAATTGACTATCATGTTCTTAAACTGATCACTTTGATGCAAATGGGGGTTCAATAAGAAGACTTTAGGTAGATTGCTTAGCTGATTTACACCTGTTCAGTTTATTCAGTTCATGAATATCCAGTAATCAGGTATTAAAATATTAAATAATATCACCTTTTTTGTCATTGTAGTGCGCTGGTGAAATTTGTAAATAAAGCTGCTGACGGTGGTATAACGGCTCTTCATATGGCCGCATTAAATGGGTATGCTGATTGTGTACAACTGCTTCTAGATCTGCATGCAAATACGTCAGCTGTGACTTTCCATTATGGAACTTCAATGGATTTGATAGGTATATTACTTATTCGATATCCAAAAATTATTGTTTGTCACTTGAGGTGCCAATTTAACCATCACCTCATGGCCTAGTGGGTAAGACATTGTCTCTGAGGGTTCTAGTCCCATGGGGGTTTCAGTCAGGAATGGCCAGGGGTGGTAAGGTGACGGTTAGGGCGCGTACATCTGATCGAATGCTCGACCCCCCAGGAGGAGCCCTAACTGGGAAAAATTCCTTTTGAAAATAAAATAAAATTGAGGTGCCAATTTCAACCCATTTACTTTTAAATTGGTTGATTTGGATTTTGTTCTATTTTAAAAGGGGTAAAGCATCTTGAGCTAAAAGGGTGACGGGTCAAGTGTGTGGAAGGGGTTGAAAGTCCCTTAAAGTCAGTTTTTAGTTAGAGGTGATTTGTCCACCACACAGATTACTTTTCGCACCACAGGTCTTGTGGTGCTTTATTGTACCATACCGGTAATATGGTATCATGTGGTTTGTGAAGTAATTTGTGTGGTGTTTAAATCACCTCCCTCTTTTTAGGGGAAAATTATATAAAAGTGTAATTATCTTTGCATCAATTTCCACTTTGCGCAACTCTTTTATAAATTTGCTAATCACGTCAGTATACTCTGCATTTCTTTTCAATTTCTGCAACCTTTTTACATTAATTGACAACAAATGCATAGTACAATGACCTAATTAGAAAAATTATAAAGGGGTTGCACAAATTGGAAATTGACGCAAAGATAATTACGCTTATATGTAATTTTTCCCTTTTTTTAATGTATACAACCTCCTATATTGTTTTGTATTCAAGTTACTAGATTAGTATTGTATAATATTGTTTTTGTATTCATGCTTAACACATTTTCTATTTGTAGAAGACCCTTTTTGTAGTCGACAAAAATAGTGTTTAAACCATAACCCGACATAGCCCAATTCAACCGACACTAAGAAATTACTCATTGTAGCCCAAACTGTGTTGTCCCGTCCCCAGCCTGCACATCTTGCCACTTAAATTCGTCATACTACGCTTTTTTATACTTACATATGTTTTGTAGGAGCTGGAAGCACTCCTTTGCATTATGCTGCTTGTGGAGGAAATTTAAAATGCTGTCAGGTAACCTTTACTTATAAATATCTTCTTGATAACGTTATTTAAAAACGGTTTCTTTTTTTTATGTTAACATCTTTGCCTGATATCATTCAGATTCTACTTGCAAGAGGTGCTAGTCGTATGACATTAAACTGCAATGGGTATGTTCTTCTTTTCTAGTTTTGACCTTTTAGTAGTTCCTATTTTCTATATGTTATTATGTTTACTTAACAAAATTCAATATGCCGTTTCAGGTGGCTTCCCCTTGATGTTGCAAGAATGTGGGGCCGTCATTGGCTTGAACCATTACTGGCACCAAATTCGGACCTGGCAATTCCTATATTCCCCCCATCCAATTATTTATCATTGCCCCTCATGAGTGTACTTAACATAGCTAGGTATTCAAAATCAATCATCTTCTACTTATTATGCATGCAATTAATCCAGTTTGAATTCCTCAAGTTTAAAAAACTGTATTTGTGAAAATCTTTTTATTTGTTTCTTTGGCGCCAATGGCAGAGATCGCTGATTAACATATTAGATTTCTTTTATCAAGTTAAGAAATTTGAATTACGTGTATTTACTTGATTTAAGGTTTGCAATATGTGCAAGTGTTTTCTGCATGGAAATAATTTTGGCTTTTGGTCTATTGTTTTAAGAACAAATGAATTATTTATGGTAATTCTTTGCAGAGAGTGTGGTTTGCAGTCCTCAGCAACCCTTTCTGATGACACTGATATTTGTGCCGTCTGCCTGGAGAGAGCTTGCACAGTAGCCGCTGAAGGTTTGCCATCTTAACATAATATTAGGCTAGACAAAATATGACTAATAACTGGTTGATAGTAAAATCTGTGGGTTGATCAGTTTTGAAATAATATAATTTCTGACATATTAGTTATTCATAAAAGAACAAAATCTTGAACAGAAAGTGTTTTGGCTCAACCCAATCTGACCCAACCCGTTTAAGAAATGTGTGGTTGCAAACCCGTTACTCAACTCACCCAACCTGTGCATTTTGCCACATCTAACGTCGAGGCATTTGTTTGCAGGTTGCAGGCACGAACTATGTGTCAGATGTGCCCTTTACCTCTGTTCAACAAGCAATAACCCGTCTGAATTATTAGGCCCACCTGGTTCCATTCCATGCCCCTTATGTCGACATGGCATAATTTCATTCACCAGATTACCTGGTTCTCCCGCTAAAGAAATCAAACTACATCTTTCCCTTGGCTTCTGCACCCCGTGCATGCTTCACCCCCGCGAACCAACCGAGTCTACACCAGCAAGCACCCCAGAGATTAGCAAGAACCGTGTTGCTTCTGTTTCACCAGAATTATTTTGTCCAGTTACTTGTAGCCCATTCCCTTCAGTTGCCATTCCTTTATGCACATGCAATGATGGGACATGCCCATCTTCTGAAACAAGAGACGACGAGGCTCAAGACGGTTCACCGCCTCATCGAACCACCTCAGGTGAGGATGGCAAACTGGGTTCACTCAAGCTCGAGAAAACTAGCTGTTCAAACATGTTTTGGGGTAGGAGAAGCTGCAGCAGGGAACAACAATGCAATTCAGAGATCAATACTTGATTGATGAAATATTAATTAATGAGGGAAAGTGGTTTTCTTTCAGGTTTTGACATGGGAAATGCTATTGTGAAAGCAATAATGGCGCTATTTTGCTGGAATAGTTTGTGATATATAATGAAGGGCTGGGTGGTGGTGGTGGTGGTGGTGCTTGGAATAGTATGTTATGGGATTGATTTAGGAGAAAACAAGGTTTGTAAAAAAGAAAAAAAGACGCATGTTTGCTGGGGTATATTGTTATTGTGGTAGGACATAGCATTTGGTCTTTGTTCTTCCTAATTAGATCTGTACTAACGTAACATTGTTCTTGTTAAGGAAACCGGTCGATCCTTCTTGAAATTATTGATGTTTCCAAGTGTCTTTCATGTTCAAATCTTCAGCCAACCGGTTTAGTCAAATTTTCATGCAAGTCCATCCAAGTTTGTGGCTACTTCCATGCTTCGTCTCTGAGCGTGTAGCTGAGTTGGTTTAATGGTGGAGAGATGGAGGCAATTTGCAGTCGTAACTAATAAAAAGTCTGGTGTTCGATCCTTGGGTCTACCGCTGTAGCACCTTAGCGAGTCCGATTTACCTCTCATATGCGGGGCCTAGAGCGGTCTAGTGTCAGCCAGTTGGAATGTCCTTGACAACACTTTTTTGCGGTCTTAACCAATACTTCTGTGCTCCATTTGATATAGAGTTAAGAGTGTAACAACATTTCCTTTACGTGTCAATATAAGTACCAATTTTTTTTAAAACACATGATTATTAACATTTCGGTCAATGTACCGATATGGCGCCTATGATACCTGTTCCTTTGCGTACCAATTTCCGACGACCTTTTTCTAGCGACATACCATTTCCGGTTATCTTGTAGAGTTTTTCAGTTAGCAACATTTGGCGACCTTTATAGTCAAATTGAATGTTCTTTACAGAGATTTTATTGTTTTTTTAGAGAGTAAATTTAATTGACCTTGAAGTGAAGAATACTATCATTTCCGGTGAATCACCATTAATTATGATGACTTACCATTATTCCTGGTAAGTTTTACTTGTGAAAAATAGTACTTTTAAACTTATTATGAATCACCCGACATCCTTTGAGGCCTCGATCTCCGTTTTAGCATAAACTTCACTTTTGGGTGAGAATTTGGCGAGTGCACCGGCTGGAATGTTACAAGGCATCATAGTGATAAGTAAACAACTGAAACTTTAATAATTAGATGTATAAAGACACTTTTGGTATTAGTTTTACAAGCTAAAAGCCCATTTCATAGATATATCTTTTTATAGAATTAAAATAGCATAAAGGACAAGTTAGGTGTTATTCGTCAATCTTAGCACCTTTTTCCACCCCCATATAGCCTCTCAACTTTATAGGATGACCCTTAAAGCTATAATCGAGTAAGTTGAGGCGAATACTATCAAGATCGAAACTCGACTGGATCCGATCTTTAAAACTCGACTCAAACTCAACCGAGCCTCAAATTTTATGCTCGAACTCGAGTCGAAGTGAATGGTACTCTCAAGCTTGACTCGACCAAACCTGAATCAGCAATAAATTCCTTTTAAACACAGCAACATGATTAGACTTGCAAGCTTGACGAGTAGAGTACTTTGGAACTTGAACTCGAACTCGAACTCAGATCCCTACTCAAGTAGCTCAAGCTCAAATTTGGTTTAGTTAACATTGACTCGGTTTTGGCTTTTAAAAAAAACATTGACTCGGTTTTGTAAATCAATCTCAAATAACTCGCTAGTTGTATAGCTTAATTTCACCCCTAGTCCTCCCCTACAAGTGAGAGTAATAAAATACTTTTAACCCATGACTGTATTTTCCCATATATGAGAGGAGATGATTCCATGGGGAAAGTGAGGGAGCCTCTTTTGATACGGACCTAAAACCCAACAAAGGCCCAATATGAAATGGGTCAATTTGAACTCGACATAAAAACAAGTTAGTTTAATAATGGGTCAATACAAAATGTTTTGGGTCAAGTTTAGGTCAACCAAATAATCTAAAGTTGAAAATTTTAACCCACTTTAATTTAATAATAATTATTAACGAAATCAAATACTTAAAAACAAAACAAAATCTTGGATCTTTTAGTTTAGACATGAGAGTGAATTAGTTAATGTGACAATGTAAATATCGTTAATACGCCATAATGAAAATAACAACTGAAAGCAGAAAAAAATTAATTTGCGCATACTTATATTGTATAATGTAATATTAATTAATTATTAACATTGTAAATACCAAAAAAATAATTATAATAATAATAAAAATAAATGTCAAAACTTCAAACCAAAAACCTTTCGAATTATCTGACTAACCCAAAACAGAATCGAATAACCCGACCTCATCTTCATTGGATTATTTATGTACAAATATTTTTAGTGGGTCTAGACGTCTAGTAAACTTAATGATACGTTAATTTTGTAAAATAGGTCTATTCGAAACACGACCCAAATCTAACACAGATATAGCAACATGAATCGAACCAGATACAAAATTAGATTAGGTAAAAAAACGGGTTGACATGAAAATGACCACATAATATGACGACACAGAAATGACACGACCTATTAACTTGAACCCAAACCGAATTGCCAGCTAGCAAGACTTTCCACCCGTAACCCACCATATTTCTTTGGCAAGAATGAGACGTCTTTGGGAACACGTTTAGTTGTAGAAAAGTTTTTCTAGTTCTCTAAAAAACCAATGGAGTTTTTATTTTCTAAAAAACAGTTAAGAATGTTAAAAAAACACGTTTAGATAAAAGGAGCTAAGTTTTCATTTTTCAGTTTAGAAAATTAAAAAACATATCCAGAAATAAATATTTTCTACCCAAAATTCTTGTTATTTTTCCATTCATATGTTTTATGAGTTTTCTATTAATATGTTCATACACATGTAGTTCAAAAAAGACATCAAGTTTATATGCATATATATCTAGTTCAAGATTGCAAAAGTGAATATAAAGATGAAACCGGCCAGTTCATATAAAAGGAGTGAAGATAAATAAAACGAATCAAATTAATAAAGAAAAGATGTATACAAATAACAACAAGTCAAATAAATTAAATGTAAAAAAATAAAATAATTAAAATGAATTAATACTAATCAAGTACAAAAGTGAAATGGTTAATAGGTCAAATGAAAATATAAGTTAAAGATAAAATAAATATAAAAATTTACATGGATCGATTTGGTTAAAATATAGAAAAACGAGTTAAATAAGTTAATTATAAAAATGTATATGCGAAATAAGTTAATGGGTCAAATATACAAAATAGGTCAAATATTAAAATATAAATATAAATAAATTAACTGGACTAAATATAAAACAATTATTTAATAAGTGTAATGTTTAAAACAAGGGTTTAGCCTTTTGCTATTGTATATATATCTAACTTTAAAAACTACCATTTAATGTATCCATGAAAAACTAACATTTAAAATATGGTAACATGTGATAGAATGTTGTAGTAGGTCATTTCTTAGAAAATAATTAAAAACAAAATTAACATTAGTTTTATTATTAATTCATTATTATATATTAATAAAATAAGAATGGATGGGTGTTTGATGCAGCTTAACATCGCAAATTTGAGAACTTGGGTTACAAGTGTGGTTCTGCCTGTATTGACTGCATATTTGAGTTCATCGCATATTTGAGTTCCGATTTTGAGTTCATCGCAAATTTATGGGGTTTAATTAGGAAGCAAATTTATGATTTCTGTCAGGGCACCACCGATTTTGAGCCATCATAGATTTTTAGGGTTCCCATTTTTTGTTCTTTGATTGTTGATGTTCAAGCAAGTTCGAACAAGTATCGATGGTTTTCAGATCTGCAATGGATCGATGCGTTTTTTCATCATCATCATAATCATCACCGATTTATGGTAAGTTAGATCCGTTCATCAATGGTTCAATCAAAGCTTGTTTCATACCATTCTTTGTCTGGATCCGATTCGTTCATGGAATGTTTAGGGTTTTAATCGAGTTTGTTTAGACATTGAATGTCTAAGGTTTTCAGCAAGTTTCTGATTAAAATTCATCAAGTTTGTTTAGATTTATCCAATGTTAGGGTTTCAATTTTGTTTACCAAATTTGGGGTTTTAGTTTTAGATTTGATTAGATTTTTGGGTTTTCAGCAAGTTTCCGATGTTAGGGTTTCGAATTTGTTCAGACATTGAATATTCATCTTCACCATCTTCATCATAAGATCATCTTTATGTTCATCTTCTTAGAATGAAATAAAAAAAACAAAATTACAGGCTACCTGCTAAGTAGGTAAATCTGTACACTAAATGTTAGTTTTTCAAACACGGATACATTAAATGGTAGTTTTCATAGTTTGGTATATACAATAGTAAAATGTGACAACTTCAGTACATTTTCGGAAACTAAACCCTCAAAATAATTTAGAAAAATAAGGTTTGTGTTATAAAGAAGAAAATTATTTTCCAACAGTACCCCTATATATTCATTTGATAATAATTATTATTTATTTGTGTAGAGAAGTGATATATCCTTCTACTATTTTCTCCTATCTATTCTCTTACTCACAAGATTAACACAAGTGTCAAAATTAATAGAGGAGATGAGAAAAAAGAATTAGTTGATTCCACATACCATCTTGTGATAAGTAAGAAGATGAACGAGAAAGAAATAGTATGAAAATATATGATTTATATATTTTAGTTTTTAATCATTAATCAATCATTCTATTCTTATTGGTTTTAGGTTTTTCAAAATACACCTCACATTATTTACAATATACACCCTATTCTATATTTATTTTTTAATTATTAATAAATAATGTTTTTAAATAAATTTTGCAATAATAACAAAAGCCTTAGAAGAGAGAGATGTCAGATTACAATAATGTCAAAGCATCTCTCCATATATAATGTTTTTTTTTGACATTATTGCAATCTGACCTCTCTATCTTCCAAGACTTTTATCATTATTGCAATCTGATCTCTCTCTACTCATCAATCAAATTCATTACAAAACATTATTTTTTAATAATTAAAAAAATAATTATAAAATAAAGTGTATATTGAAAATAGGGTAATATGTATTTTGAAAGACCCATTTTTTTCTTTATTATTGTGGTAAGCCAAAACATTGTGGGTATACTAAATTCCATGATCTGGAAACATTGGTCCCAATAGGTTTGGAGAACACAAACGTCCTCATGGGGACACATCTCTTTTTTGTCTTCTAACAACAACTATAGTACTTGCTGACTTGACCCACTAACTTATCACCTAGCTATGGACACATGCCACAATTCAAACAAAATTGGTTGCAGTGCTAATTGACATACTATCAACTCGCTTACAGCCCAACAGTATCCGGTATACTAGATATTTTTAAAGATAACGAGTTCAATTTATGTAGTAAACGATATCCTGTATATCAGGTGTTTTTAATTTGTATTGAAACATTATAAGAAATTCTTCTAACATGTAAGTTTTCAATTTTTTTTTTCTTCACTATCGAATAGGCTACACCATCAAAATTAATATTCATCATTGCTGTGATTTATAGAAGAGGCTTTTCACCACCATTGTGATTCCATCTCCCATCGATTCCCTTCAACTCATTCATCACAACAATAATTACTTGCTAATATATATGCTGTGATTTCATTTGCTACAGAACACGTACGTTAGTCTCTTTTTTCTTTTTGTTGCTTAACAGCTTCGTTATTCTACTGTGATTGCTACCAATTAATCAGAATAATGTGTTGTTGATTTTAGTGTCATTAAGCAATTTAGTATGATCGTGATTAATGTGGGATTTGTAAGTTCAATTGTATCAAGTATCAATGAAGAATTGATGCAAACACCACAACCATATGAACTCGTGTGAATTATGTGTACGTATGAGAGAGACAAGAACAAAATGATAAAATGTGAAGTTGTGAATTCTTAATAATTTAGGGTTAGCACATTAGTGTTTATACCTAAAGGGTATTTATGTAATACATCATATACTATGATTAATGTCATAAGCAATAATATACTAAAATATGTTGAACACAATATTAGGAACCTAACAAAACTAGCTGAAATTAGACTTAGCTATAATCTGAGTCTAGAGATACGAAGTGCACACTTGAATAAGTTAAGTTAATATCGGGAACACGAGAGTCCGGGGGCAACGCCCCAGGTTGGGTTCTAAGGCAGCACCCTTAGGGGTCATAGGGGCTAAGCCCCTGGCACCGGTCCCGCTTTTGGCACTACAGAACATATAAAAACGATTTTGGTATCGTTATTATGCCGGAATTTGGTCTCATTTCAACGCAAATCGTCAAAGCAAAGGTATTGTGTTTGTGATATGAATTAAGCTTGTAATTCAAATCGATTTCTTGGATGATTCCATATCTGAATTCGTGATACCCCATGCATTAGATCGAATTACAAATTTCAGAAAGTGTTGTAAACACAATCCAAGAAATTATCCAAGTTTGTTGTTATTCTAATTCTTTATTCTAACATAATGTTCTATTGAGATTGCTTAGACTGCTTTATTATTCTACTGTGATTGCTTGGACTGCTTCTTAATTGTTCATTCATCACTATTCGCTATGATTGTGTTATGATCCCATATAGGCTAAAACTAAATTAAGTTGATGGCTTATAAGTCTAGATGTCCCCTTCTCTTATAAGACGACTTTAAGAGGTGAGTTCTACATTTAACTTAATTATAGCTGCATAGACTAATTCATATTTTTTTCTTTGTTATTTTATTACTGATACCAGCGATCCATTTGAATGACCTCTACTACAATGAAACCGAATGCAAAAACAAATAAATGAGAACACGGTTCGTGAAAAATACCATTTAGTTTCTTTTATCAAAACTATTATTCAAAGAAAAAAATCACAAACCCTAAATACTTACAGAAAAAGAAGATAACCTACTTTCCTTCTTAGAAGACAAGATTAGTTAGGAAAATATCCATATCAATTATTAAAGATAACCAAGAATTATAAAAGATTCTTAAAACAGTAAAATAGAAAAATGGCAATTTGTGTCCTTAAATGATCCCGCATGGCCGAAAAACTCTCAGTGTCTTGGTAAAGTGATGAGTTTTGCTTGTTGACCCGTTTCCTATTAAATGTACGAATTTTATCCAAATCCGAGCTCAAATATTATTTCGGCAAAACTAATGGTGAAGTCATCATGGATTCAATCCTATTAGTGATGACATCATCATGTGTTGCTCTCGACACTATCAAACCTGAAATCCACTCTCAATCGCTTTTTTTAGTTCGTTCCCTCCCAGTTTGATCAACGGGATCAATCTGCTAGAGAGCGGGTGGAGAAAGTTCCATGATACGAGAAATCTTTTGCTCACCTAAAGGCTTTGGCTTTACTCATAGAAACGACTCGATTCAAGGAACTATACAAGTATGGATGGACTCGGAATGCTCCCATCAAGATGCCCGAGCTTTCGTTGACTCCAAATGATGGGAAGAAATAACAAATAAGCATAAGTAGTAAGCCGTGAGGATCACAGAGAGAAGGTGATTCACAAACATGTATGTGCTCTCTGCATCAGTTAAACTATTGTCATTTCATTACAAAAAATATGTCTTTTATCCATGCTTCATAAAAAATGTGTAAATTTTTTAAGCTTTGTCACGTTTATAATTGTGAAAAATAGTTTAAAAACAAATATTGTTATAAAAAAACTTAACATTTATAGACGTGTACATTTGATTTTAAAAGTCCACGCTTTTAAATGTGTGAATTTAGTAATAAATAGATAATTATAAAAGGTCACACTTAAAAGCGTGGACTTTTGTAACTCTAGAATTATTTTCAAATTTTCCATGCTTAGAAGTGTGAAAATTTAGATAATTTGTCCACACTAATAAATGTGATTTTTGATTTCAATTTTCACACTTTCAAATGTAAAGATTTGGTAGAAATTAGTAACACCCAATGTCTCCACGCTTGATCGTGATTTTGCACGACTTTAAGTGTATTAATATTGATAAAAAAGTGTGGATAATAGATATCTTTTTTGTAGTGTTTCTACTTCAGCTTCCTTTTTGATCGCTTAGACTTGGTTCATGTCCTACTCATATATCCTTATTCATAAGCACCATCTTTTATAAGATTTCTACATCACGACCAGGAAAATTAGTTGATATTACCCGTTTCAACACGATAAAATAAATTATAAATTATGAGTTTGGTTTACCCGTAACTCTATTTGATTTAGTATAATTATAATTATAATTGGATATAAATTTCTTTTCTTAGGAGGTAACATGGCCTCTTGTGTTTGATATATGACTAGACTTGCAATGGATGAGAACCTATAACTTATGGTGAGAAGACAACATTTAGCTTCCATTAATTTGGTTTGTCTAGCGGTAGCTCTTATTGCACATCGTAGGCTTCACAATAGAAAACGTGTTAAATCACTTACCCGAGAGGAGATGTTACATAGATGAGAAGTACGCGAAAAGATGTTGCATGAACTTTGAACCGGTGAAATATGTCGAGAATTTATGTGTATGAGTGAGAATGTATTTAGGATATTGTGTCAAAAGTTAGAGAGGGATGGTGGTCTTTGATCAACTTAACATATGATTATCGAAGAACAAGTTGCAAGATTTTTGAATATAGTGGAAATGATTTTAGAAGTAGATTCGTTACTTTTTTTATCTTCAATCTAGATCAACAACAAAGATACGTTTTCATAGAGTTTTTATGCAATTATATCATTAGAGGACCAATATATTATATAATCCAATGTACCGGTGATCCACCATAAAAATTGTTTACACTATGTATAATTACTGTATTTCTACAAGCAATGATTAGAGAACACGACAAGGTGAAAAAATTTGATAACTCATTACTTCCCAAGTTTACACTACAATACTACATAGTTGATCGAGCTAAATTAAGCAAAGGTTTTGAAAATGATATCACAAAAGACCATCTAAGGAATACACTATAAACTTTTAAAAAATATGTTGCTAAGTTCTAAAATGTTTTTCAAGGAGTTGGATTGAGTAGTTTTTCATAGGATCCAAGCACAAAGTTACTTGGTGCAATAGAAGTATGGAAAACATTGATCAAGGTAGGCCTTGTATTAATTAGGACATTCTTTTTTAATTATCATTTATCAACATTTCCGGGATACTATAGACAAGACAAGCCTGAAGCTGCAAAATGGAGAACAAAACCAATTTTTCATTACCACGAGATGCTAGAGTTGTTTGCTAGAGATCTACAATGCTAGAGCTGAAAATGTAAAAGAGAGAAACACGAGATTGAAACAAAATGAGCAAACAATGAAAACAATCGAAGAAATTGATCGATTGTTGGAAACAAACGACACTACCTTGGAGAATTTCTCTAGTGTTGATGATATTCATGTTACATCACCTACGCCTCATTCTCAAGTTAAGCTTCCAAGTTCTTTGATGATTTAGAAAAGAAAGTTTGAAAATGTTGATCAATTTACATAGAGTGTTATGTGTTCCATTAACAATGTGTTGAAAAAATATGCTTTGCTATTTCATGTTCAAACAAGGATAAATGGTAGTAAAAGCGTGGGATTGAGGCATAACTAACATTAGGGGTGACAATTATCGACACAACAAGAAACACAAATAAACGGGTTTGGGTTGAGAATAAACGGGCCGTGTTCAAGTTGTGTAGCAGGTTAGCGGGTCGACCCACCAACCCATATAATCTTTTTGGTATTTTTTATTTTTCTATTTACCCTTTTATTCCACTTTTTCTATTTTGCTATTGAACTTTTCTCTTATTTATTAATCCTCGTAAACATAATCAGAAACAAACATTGTTTACCTTTTGTTCCTTCGTTGTTTTGAGATCATCGCTAGTAGCTAAATTGTTTGTTAGGGTTAAAACTTTATTTGGTATTTTGTATTTAGATTATGTATTTTGACAAACAAGGGGTAAAATTAGTAAAACAAGACTCATAAACCCGCCAACCCGTTTATGACCTGCCAACCCCTGAATGACCCGTCAACCCGCGAATGACATGCAACCCATGAACCCGTATATTTAAACAGGTTACGCGGGTCGTGTCGTGTTTTCATGTATACGGGTTTATGTCACACACCTTGACATGAATAATTAAGCACGTCGTGTCTGTATCACGACCCGTCAACCCGCGACCCGCCAACCCAAACACGACACTATTGTCAACCCTAACTAACATGCGCTAGACAACTTTGTCTGCGTATAGCATTTTTGTCATATCTTACTCGTCTAAACTTTGATTGAGGCGATTTCAAAAGCTACAATCACTAGATGAAAAGATCTAGAACCTTCAATGGATCACAACATTAAATTAATGGACGATTTTTGTTACTTTTGCTATGTATTCTGTTATGGGCATTTCAATCTCATTATTATGTTATCTATTTGAGATTCAGGAAGAAAAGGAATTTCAGGTTAAGCTCTAATAAAGTTTATAATCCAACCAAATTCTAGAAAGGACTAGAAACAAGTGTAAGTGCTGAAACGAACTGTACGTATAAACACGAACGGGGATTGTTCGTGTTCGTTCGTTTAACTTTAGCAAAATAAATACACAAACAGATTTCTGTGTTCGTGTTCCTTCGTTTAACTTTAGCCGAACTAATAAATGAACACAAATGATCAACTAACTAGCTTTTGTGTTTGACTGTTTAAAAGATTAGTTAGTTTGTGTACATTTTTGTTCATTCGTTTAAATGATAAACGAACGTAAACGAAGGAACACATACTCTATAATGCAAATCCAACATTATTAAAAACAAATAAACACTATATATAATATTAAAGACACACACACATAAACGAACGGATAACCGAATGTTCATGAACATAAACAAACTTCCCATCAAACGATTTCACGAATGTTCAGTTAATTTACAACTCTAGCTAGTCATGAGAGTTTGTGAGCAGAATCATGAGTGACAAACCCGCTAGTACGAACCCCTATGTGGTATAAATGGCTAACCAACCGATTTTTTAATCGTGTATGTACCTACCGTTACTGCTAAAACTAACCATCATATATAACCAACGTTTTTCACACCAAATTATAAAGCAAATGGGTGCCACTTCATTGTGCAACGTTTCAGTGCCTATATATATCTTTGTGTTTTGCTCTTATTTTTTTCTACTAAAAACGAGACTAGCTAGCTAACAGTTACTTCTGAAAAGTGTTATTCGTAGTCCATACGAATATCTTGATCGATAATCAATCTTACTCTCGTCCAATGGTCAATTTCTTCAACATGTGGCACCTCCAATTTGTTTATGTATGTATGTGCCACATGTCTTTATTGCTTTTGTTATTAACATTGCACCATATTAATTAAAGTTATGCCCAACCTTTTTCCTCTGCCAATTAATTGTTTATATATAAGGTACTTCCAATTTGTTTATAAATATTATAAGGTTTAAAGCAGCCCCCAGATAAACAGAAATTGGCACTAGTGATGGATGGGAAATGTTAGGAACATTCCTTATCTAGAAAACCTAATTCCTACATGCCCAGAATGATCGATCAATAGGTTTTCTTTATATGCTAAGCATAAGCAGAAAGTTTGGATCCATAATTAATTACACGTACGTACATCGATCTTCAGGCTTCATTTAAAGCTCTCTTTTTCAAATTCCATACTTTAAAAAACACAAGAATTCTCATTCTCCTGCAACAATTTGGATTATTGTAAGGAGGGAAGTGGGAAAAATGAAGAAAAAGCAAACCTTTATTCTTGATTTGTGATCGATTCTTGAGTAACCAATAAGTTCTAGACATGATTAATAACTTCCTAATATAGAAAGAAGGATTGAATCAAAGAACCTGGAATAGGATCTCTTTTAAGAAGTACTTATAGAAAACTTTCCGTATTTGGTAAAAGTTTATGCTGCTGAATCTCTTCAGTCTTTTTAATCCCTCCATATGTGTCCCTTTTTGATCTTCCTTTCTCTATAAAAAGGCTCTTAAGAGACGAATATAACTCATACAATTAATTTCACTCATTACCTAGTGCTTAAGAACTACATCACACCATCTCTCTCTCTCTCTCTCTCACACACACACACACATCATCATCATCATCGTCTAGTTCAACATGTCAAGAATGATTGAACCACTGGCAGTAGGAAGAGTGATAGGAGAAGTGGTGGACACATTCACACCAAGTGTGAAGCTGAATGTAACCTACAATGTCAATAAAACAGTCGCTAATGGCCATGAGCTCATGCCCAATCTCATTACTACTAAACCTCGTGTCGATATCGGTGGTGAAGACATGAGATCTGCTTATACACTTGTAACCCTCTTCATCTCTAGCTAGTAGTCTTAGTGTATACATACATACATATATGTTTGTGTAATTTATGTGTTTGTACGCGCTGACTTTAAATTGCTTTACTTTGACTTGAAGATCATGACCGATCCAGACGTTCCAGGCCCGAGTGATCCTTACCTAAGAGAACATCTTCACTGGTAATTAGTTAATCTACTTTGCTAAACACTAAAAGAATTGATTATTTGAATATTGCGATAAACAACAGCATAATCAAATCTAAACACTATTATTCCGTAGCACGCTTTGTTACAGCTGATTATCTAATTCGGATTATTAAAAACAAATAATTTATTTTCAATTCGCAATCCCAAACACCTCCGAATTGAAGACCGTAGAATATTTTATCAAATTAAAATTGTCTGATATCAGTATGAACAAATTTTAATTGGACCAAATTTTTGCAGGATTGTTACAGACATTCCTGGTACCACTGATGCTTCCTTTGGTACGTACGTAGACTTTGCTTATTTGCTAGCTAGCTTTAATCAAATTATTAATTATTATTTTGTTTATTTAATTAAGAATTAATTCTATGATCATCAATTGAGTTGCAGGAAGGGAGATTGTTAGCTATGAGACACCGAAGCCGGTGATAGGGATTCATCGTTATGTGTTCTTGCTATTCAAACAGAAAACAAGAAAATCGGTAACTCCACCGGCTTCTCGAGACCATTTCAACACTCGTAGCTTCTGTCAACAACATGGGTTGGGGTTACCGGTTGCTGCTGTCTATTTCAATGCTCAAAGAGAAAATGCCG
>JAUEJL010056877.1:0-19400 GCA_032274825.1 Drosophyllum lusitanicum | reverse complement strand
AGTCTCTCCTCAAATGTCTTTAGTCTACCAATTGCCTCATCTAAAGACATGGTATTCAAATCTGCATATTGTTCTATAGAAGCAACAATTTGAAGAAATCTATCTGGTACGGCATTTAACAATTTCCGTACAAGAATAGAATCTTCATAGGTTAATCCTAAACTTGCTGCTTTATTGAATATTTGTCAGTTTTATAGTAAATGAATCAATAGATTCATTTTCTTTCATCTGCAACATCTCAAATTCTGATTTTGAGTATCTGTAGTCTTGCTTGTTGAACACTATTCACACCAATGTGTCTTGTTCGCAAAGCATCCCAAACTGCTCTTGCAGTTGTATTTTGAAATAAGTAATAGTTGTTCTTCAGGAAGTGATTGGTAAATATAAGCAATTGTTGTTTTATCCTTTTTTGTATCAACTTCAGTTGTTGATTCTGGTTCAATCATTTCCCATAAACCATTGGCTTCCAAAATAGTTTGCATACGTATTGCCCAAGTGGTATAATTTGTTGATTTTAACATTGGACATTGGAAATGAGTTGTTAATCCCATTTCTTTGATCTTGGAAGTTTCTCCCTTATTATTATCACTTTCACTCATTTAAAAACTTTAAATATTTATAACCCTTTTTTTTTAAACTTTATTGTTTTTATATATATGTTAGTCAAAAAAAATTAATAAAAAAATTTGTAGTTTATAAAAAAAATTATTGAAACTAGGATTTATTTTTTTAAAAATAATCACCGTGGGCTTTAAAAATGGGCTTATCCAACCTTTTGATATCTAATGGTTTTTAATGAATTTAAATGAGACACTCTGATTACTTTCCTTTTCAATTTTCAAAAAACTAGGGTTCTGCTTATACCCTCTGTGCGCCGCTTTTCGTTGGTTCCTCTGCCTTTTCCGATGGCTAGTTTTGTTCAAGAAAAATCCCTGTTTTTCTTTGTTCGATCGTCGCCTGAAGTATCAATCGATCTTTACGCCGGTGTTGGTTCCTGCCTATGATGTGATGAACTCAGTAACCATTTTCTACTCGGGTTTGACTTCTCCGGTTCCGGCCACGGTAAGTTTACGGTTCAAGGTGCCGCGGTGGTAATTCTTCTATGGCCGCCACTTGGTATCCTACCCTCTGATAAAGAAATCGAACCCCTAAAATATCGATGGGTGTTCCTACTGTTTCTTTATCACCGTCGGTTTCTTGAATCTTTGATACAATCGGTATATGATGAAACTTTGGTATGTTTTACCAAAGCTCTGATACCAAATGTTGGATCGTTTTCTAGATTTGCAACACAATGTTCATTCCAAAGTTCTGATCAAGAAATCACAGTTTCTAAACTTCCGTATATTTCAAATATTCATATGTTCATCATCCTTACAGACTGTCAATATGTACATATTTATTAGCCGCTCGGCGGTTGTCTTGACGGCGGTGTGACACTAATAATAATAATACATTTAACTAAGTGTATTTATAACCTAAGTATATCTTTGTACATGTCGGGATTAACTATCATCAACTGCAAGCTTATAATAACACAGAAATGTTAAGGGGTTCTTTCATTTTTGTGTTTTGTGCATGTTAGAAAATGTAGAACTAGATAAAAGAAGTGCCTACAGGTTTATAGACAAACAAATTCAATGGAACAAACAGTTTATAGTAAGCAAATTCATGTGTAAAAGAAGTGCCTACAGGTATTGCACATAAGTATTAACATTTACATTGAGGATATGTCACCACTAAGATATAGCAAACCTTAATTTGGATAAGCTGGGCTTCAGTAGTTGCAACTCCAGTAAGTTCACTAGAACAGCCAGGCTACAGAACATGGAATCCAGTAAGAATAACAGACAAGAAGTAGATATACATTTGCTTAGAAGAATTAAGCAAAGGCAAAGCTGTTCAAGAAACATAAAAATCTCAGCAACTGTACCAAACAAAAAACCCGTAAATCCTTTTATTTAAAGAAGGCATATGTCCTCTTTATGATAACATGTTTTTTTTCTTTTTTTCCTTGATAATTTACTAGGCAGATGTCTCCTTTCTCCCTGTCAATTAAACACAACCTTTACCTCAATTCGTTATCTCTCCCAACAATACTCCTTTTCTCCATTAAGTTAATTATTATTTCTCTTGTTATCTCTATGACTGTGTCTATACAAGCCTCAAGTTTATGATGCCTTTCTTAGTGGACCTCTTAGAGTCTTAGATATGAAGTCATATAAAAGGTACATACTGTTATAACAGAATGGAAATCTTTCGATTTGAGTAAGTAATTGGATTATTAGATGTGACATAAAAATCTGGGAGTGAAAGACATGAATTATGGTGTAGTGAAAGACTTATGCCTTTGAGTTATAAGACACCCGATCTCACTTGGCTTTCTCCCGATTCGTTCCACTAGCTTTTCTCTTAAGCAATACTAAACGGGAAACTATATTATTTCTATACATCAACATCATGTCATCTTCAAAATTCAAATATACAGTTGCAGGTGAACATTTAATATGTTCCTCACATGACAAATAAGTTATCATTCTAGGGACATTTACAGCATCTGCAGAGACGTGATTATCATATAGAGAAACCAATTTATATTGAATCGATCTAACCGACGAATATTTCCATATTGATATCCAAAGCTGTTATATAGAGAACCGTGTATAAAATTATCATGAAGGTTGTTCATATAAACATACAAATTTTCTCTCACTTGCCCTTATGTTGTCTTGATTAAAACCTAAAGTTAGATAGAACCCTTGAGTATACTATGTGTTGTTACTTGGTGATCTTGCATCACTGTTGTATGCTTACGTCACCACTCTCCTACTGAAAGAAGAGAACCTAGGCTATCGATGCAATCTCAGAAACCTAAATACTAAACAGAAAAGTGTAGTTAATTCAAGCAAACATCGTCGTTTTAGGGTAAAGTAAGCCGTGAAGGGCATCAGATTGATCCAATTAGCGAAGAGAGAGTAATAAATACAGAAATTGAAAGATAAAAAAGGGGGAAAGTGTACCTGTTGGACGTAATTGGCATGCATAACAACAAGAATACAAAAGAGGGTGATGGCTATGAAGAGATATATGTACTCAAGAGAAGCTCGAATTCTTGGTGTGAGGACATGTGAGAATCGTTCTTGAACCCTGATGAAAGTCTGCTCAGGATCCATTGGAGTGATCGATCGGACTGCTTTGAATTGAAGGTGTAGTACACTAAAATCAACAGGAAACAGCCATGAAAATGGAAACCCAAAGCTTGATCACATCCATTTTCAGAACACAGAGACGAACATAAATGAAATTAAAAAAAATTAAAAATGAAAAGAAATTCCTTTTTTTATTTGTTTCCGCCTCCAGACAGGACTACCTCGGGAACCTTATTGGTTATTATAATTATTTATTTATTATTTTAATATTTTTTTAAAAACAGAAAACATGTATATGTTAACCGGGTACGTAGACGAGTCGAGCCTAGATTAAAGCTTATTTAATAAACGAGCTTTAGCTTTAAAGAGTGGGTTCGCGAGCTTAAACGAGCCTAAACGAGCTTCATATATAATATATTTTATATTTTATATGTTTAATTTTTAATAATTATATATATCATTTTAATAAAAATATCAAAATAATACTTGAGCCTAAACGAGCCTAGCTTAAACGAGCCGAGCTCGAGCTTCATAAATATTAAACGAGCCGAGCTCGAGCTCAACATCATAAGCTCTAAACGAGCCGAGCTCGCGCTTAAAAAGACCTAAACGAGCCCGGCTCGATAAGTGTCTGGCTTGGCTCGACTCGACTCGTTTATATTCAACCTACTTTAAATTCTACGATTTTTATTTATAGTGGGATTAGAATACGTAACCATATGAAATATATTTTTAACATTTTGGTACTATTACAAGTCGCTTAGTATATTTTAGAGATTTAAAAGATATAAGTTTTATTTGAGAGAAATAACACTTAACTTATATGTGTAACATCTATGGTCTGAAATTATCTATTTAGTATTTAAATTATAATAGAAATTAAATGTTTATATTTTTAATATAAGGATAAATATTCAATTAAAAACTTAAGAGACTAGTTCTACTATTAGTTTATAGATATATGTGTAGGGACCTAAAGTGTCAATAGGTTATAGATGCAAAAATATATATACCTTAGAAATTAAAAATATAACATCAAATTGGTTTCTCTTCTTGGAGAAGATTTTGTGAAGCAAAAGAGGGGTCATTACAACTGAAATTCAAGAATTTAACTTGGTTAAGATCAAAATTAAATAACAGGTGTGTGATTATCATCATCTTTTTAAGTTTAAATCTATTTTCTTCAATAAGGTATGCTCCAAAATAGAATTGAATGTTGATTTTATGATATTAATGTGTAAAAACAACCCCAAAAGATGTTTGGAGTGTAGGAAAACACTCCCATATGAAAAAGTTAAGATTTGGATGAAAATAAAACAAAATTGTAGTTGTTCAAAGGAACATAACTGTAGGTCGTGCCGCAAACACAGGCGTGCCACAGGTGGAATGACATGGGGCATGCCCATATAGGCACAGGCGTGTCAATCCCTTAGTGGGCACATACCATGTCTTGTGACACAGGTCGTGTCGGGTCATATGACAAGTGCGTACTATGGCTCGGTTGATGTCCTAAGGCTAACACCAAAGACTAGCATATATTGGGGTCAGTCTTGAACTGAGTACCATATGTGGTAGCAATTCCTAATAGGATTACATGACTTACATAAGGAGAGGAGACTCGTAGATAAGGTACTCACTCCTGATAATAGTAGAATGTCACACACTTATTTGTGGATTATTACCAAAATAATATGTTACATAATTTATGTTTAATTATGATCATGTGTTTATATGACGAATGTGTTAAGTATGCTCACTAAGTTTAAAACTTACAAGTTATTTTACTATGTTTCAAGTACGAATAAAGGCAAGACCCCAACATAATTCACAGCTGCTATCAGAAATTTACTTTTGAAGTTTAATGCCCCATTTTATACATCTTTTAAAAACGAAGAATACTTTTATTACTTTTAATCAGCTTTCATTTTATATTTAAAAATCACCATTTTGTAATATCAATATCTATTCTACGATGTTAATATATTAATAAAATTTGGGGCGTTACAACTAGGGCTGCAAATGAGTCGAGCTTTTATCGAGTTATTCGAGCTCGAACATGTCCAAGTCGAGCTTTTATCAAGTTTGAGCTTTAACTCAAGCCTAAAAATAAGCTCAAAATATATAACGAGCCGATCTCGAACTTATAAGGGCTCGGCTCGAGTTTTTATCAAGTTTTTCACGTTTTATATAATATATAAATGTGTGTGTGTGTATATATATATATATAATTAAAAATGTTACTGTTGATGAAATTTAGTGGATTAGACTTATGTAAAATCATTTTTGACTTATCTTCAACTTTTGTTATCATGTTTATATGCTAGTAAAATTATTTTTGTTATTTAATATAGTTTTTCATATATTTAGAATAAGTTTAGTTATTTAAAAATTATTTGTTAAAAAATATTAGAGCTTTTAGAGTCAATCTTACTATTTGAGCCTACATCATGAAGGCTCGTCGAACTATAGAACCGAGCTCAATCTTAGCTTAGAATATTTGAGCCGAGTTCGAGCTCGACTCGAATCATTTACAGTTCTAGTTACAATATCTTGTTAGCTATATCTTTTTTTGAACCACAACAAAATAGATATTATCAATGACAACCAAACTCTAGCAATATACTAGAAATACAAGACAAACCCAATTCAAAGCAACACCACATATTATTGTTATAACTTATATGTATCATTTTCTTTTTTTAATAATTAATGACGAAATAATTAATGCATCTAATTAACAAGAAATAACATTTAAATTAGAGCAAATTACATAAAAAGGCATTAAACTTTTTGCAATTTCATACTTGAGGTACTTAAATTTTTTCACAATTTATGGTATCAAACTTTTTTTTACATGTAAAAAAAATATTTTCTTAAGTTAATAGGTAAGCGGTAAGCTAGTTATCAGGTATTTAATTTATCTTTTAACTTCAATTATTTAGTGTATTAGTAATTGTCATAATTGTGTTTTAATAGATATTTAATTTCCATTTCAAATGTTCATGTGATTCATGTGTTGTTCTTCAAATGTTCTTGAGCTTCATAAACAAAGACGTAATAATTCACAATAAGCCCAGATCTAAGCTTTCATCATACAACAAAATTGTAGCAAAACTTCATCACAATCCCAAATCTCACTTCATCATACAAAGATCGGAGCTTCAAGAACAGAAAACAAGAGATAGACTGATAAAGAGATAATGAGTTAGAAAAAGAATGTAGGATGGATGATCGAAAACCAAAGAAAGATTCATCTAAACTTCATCATACAGGTATCAAAGCTTTATATCGAAACTTTATTTAAACTTCAATTACATGGAGCTCCAGGTCTAAGCTTCATCATACAAAAAGTCGGATATTCATGTATACCAGATTCATTTTCATCTATACAAATGTAGTTTTTGAAGTTAGACAAAAAAAACCTTAATTTAAATCCTCAATTCTCTCTTAAACCTAATATATAGGTGTACCTTTGATCTTTCATATATGTCGTATATTCTCATCTCATGTAACGCCCATTTTTTTAAGGTGCAACAAGGAAATATCAATAATACTTTATTAAAAAGGGACAACAACCGGCTCAAGTGTAATAAAAAAATAGTTTCATTTAATGTTGTACAAAAACTCTCTACGATTTCCACATGGAAGCCTCGTCTGCCACAAAACCTGAAAAAAGTAAACAACAATAGGAATGAGCTAGAAAGCTCACCGAGTAACTGCACAAAATACTCAAATGGTAATAATTGACATGTAAATGCAATCTCATCAAATTATGTCACTCAGACCTCTGTATGTCACTCAGTCACTCAAGCCTCTGTTTTGTCACTCAGGCAATCTCTCTTACCATTCAGGCATCTCTATTGCCACTCAGCGCCACTTAGGCATCTTTATTGCCACTCAGGCAATCTCTCTCTTGCCACTCAGGCATCTTTATTGTCACTCAGGCAATCTCTTTTGCCACTCAGCCAATAATGTGTAACATAATACAGATAACATATACAACACATACAAAGAGTTATAAACAAACATCAAAAATTACCAAATCATTAATATCATATATGTGGTCCTCCAGATCACTAGTAGTCCCAGACAACTAGAAGTCACATCGATCCTTGGATGATACATCAGCATCTCTGGTCAGTCGCATTGACCGAGAATGACCACCACTTGGGCAGATTGGCCATCTCCCAATGAGCCATCTGCTTTAGTTAAATATCACGTATACACATATCGCATATAAGTGTATTGGCTTAAACATCATCTCTTACACATATATCACATACGCTGTTGTCACGCACGTAATCACATTGACCGGCTATAAATAACACAATTATAGCCATACATGCAATGTTTATAACTCTAATTATCTCCTGCTCTTGATTTATTTAATCATGGTGTAAGCATATATATTATTACATATTTGCATCTTCTTTACATTATTACTTCATCTTTCACTTTTCTCTTTTAATGAATATCGTACTCTCTCGTATCTGTATATACACATACACATACACATACGGTTACCCTTATATTTAACACTCTAATATGTACCTCACAATGATATCACTTCTCTCGGTACACACGTGCACCTTTAATATATTTAAATATGTATTTATAACGTATATCTCTGTAGGAATGTGTTCTCTTTAATTATGTAATTATACATATCAATAATGATTTGTTTAATCCATCGTATACTCTTTAAGTTGGTGATTCACGCAACATTAATTATAGTTACACTTTTAACGTGTAGGATTAATTATTAACTATTGACCACACCCTTTTCTCTCTTTTATTTAACCGATTTGCATTTATTATTTATTCATTCATACTCATCTCTCGTTATTTAGTATAATACTAGAATTTTTCATTCTTAGACATAAATGTGTCTCTATCTCGCGTCATTTAGCTACGGTTATACTCATCTTTGTTAACTTTGTATTCATTACTATGCTCTTTAACAATTAGTTAATAACAAATCTCTTGATATCAATGGATAATAATAATCATGCAATAAATCTCAGTCTAGTATCGAACACGTATAATTACACATAATTAATATCTCTAAGTACCAAGTTGAGGTACTCATCTGTGGTCCAGAATAAGTGACTATCTTCCAACGATGCCTTTAATCCATATTTCAACATAGGATTAAAGCCTAAGCGTCAAAACATAGCAAAAACCACAAAACTGCTCCCTGACCACTCAAATGCGTCGCGTTCAACACAATGACGCGTCGCGTCGCAAGAACAACACGGACGTGTCGCGTCGCAAGAACAACACGGACGCGTCGCGTCCAGTAACCCGGCACGTAGCATCGCATGAACAGTAAGAAACTGCCATCGTTTTTGCAGCACTCAATCCGATTCAAAATCACATAATTCGATTCCCAAATGTTTCCTAACACTTACAAAGGTTGTTTGGGACCTTATAAACACTTTTAAACATCTAACTCTCAATCAAAAACATCAAAATCCAAGAATCAAGCCAAGAATCCATTTGACTCATTAATATGTCAATCTTTCAAAATAATAACACTTACTTGATTAATTTTTTGTTCCAAATGCTAGATGTTAATCTCCCTTCTCAAATCTCCAATCAAAACTCAAGTTTCCTCTTAATAAAAATAAAGATATGTATGTGTGTTTTAATGGAGAGCTAAAGAAGAAGAAACTAGAATGAAAAAGAATCAAGAATGAATGAAAAAAACCAACGATGATATATTTGGAATCAAACCATTTAATAATTTATAACTTTTATCTAACATCTTATTTTAATAATTTATATACGTTTGGGGTGTTACATCTCACCAACCTTCAAATCCTCCTTGATGTTCACATAAACTTAAAAATAACAACAATAATAATACAAGTATAAATTGTAATTGTAATTGTATCAAATTTAAAAACTTTATGTCGTTTGGTTATCTAGAAAAACTTAAAGTTTAAGGGCTATTTTGAATTTTGATAAATTAAAAGACATGCCTAGGTACTTCTCCGCTTCCGGTGAAATCTTCTTTCAATGGGTTACCCAACTCGATTTATCTCTTCTTTTATTTTCTATCTCTGTCACTTTATGGGTTTTGACGGGAGCTTTTAAGAGCTGTAACTTTTAGTTTTTAGAAAATAAGTTTCACTAGCTCTGTTTGTTGCAGGAGTTTGAGCTTTTTTTTTTAAACAAGCTTATAAAAGCTCTAAAATGAAAAGCTATTTTAAGTAGCTTTTAAGAGCAACTGGGAGCTTTTAAAGCCTAAAGTACATAAATATTCTTTGATTAATTTTGTTTCTTATTTAAACGTTTATTTTTGTGTCCTTTTATGTCTTTATACATTTTAAGCTACAGCTACAGCTACTTTGCCAAACACTTTCGTACAAATAAACTCCAGTTTTCAGTTCTAAATAAAAGCTCTAGCTCCAGCCCAGTTTCAGCTTTCAGCTAGTTATGCTCGTCTCTACATTTCTCTCATAATATATAATTAAAAAAATAGGAAAGAAGTAGGAATAGAAAATTTGGTATTTTCTAGTTAGAAAGACGAGAAGTTTGAAGGTGTTATATGATGCTGACGTGACAAGAAGAGGAAAAGACTAGTATATACCAAGTGTATTACCACTGCACCCACCTCTTTTAATGTCAAAATTTTTCATTATAATTTATTTATTATGATACTAAAAATCACCATTTACTAGCAAAACTTGCTTGATAATTGATATAAGAAGAAACTATAAATAGTTACTATTACCAGTAACTTCTGTTTTGTTGTGAGAACTGGTAAAACACCCAAAATATGTTACTATCTTTCTTAAGCTATTAACATAAGAACTAATGCTTATTAGAATAATTTGTATAAAAATCAATATATAAAAGAAGACAGATTCATAAATGTCATAGATAAATATGAACAAAACTTACATTATTACTTCATTACAGATTCACATAGTTACAAACTGGGGATTTCACAAAATGTAATCTCTCTAGAACAAGCGACTATCGGCTATGAGTTCAAGACTCGTCGTTAAATAAGTGCTTTTATCAACTGTTTTACATAGAAATACACAAGAAAAAGAAGTGCAAAACTATTAAGCTGGAACTGTGAATTTGTAGGATGCATATGAAAGAGAAGACAAACCCCAGCTATGGTGGATAAGCTCGGCTTTGGAATTTGCACCTGATGCACCCATTGCCACATGCAACGGGTAGAAATGGTCGGGCCATGGGTGTGCGACCTTTGCATGTGGAGCCTTCTCTGTATACTCGTTCACATCTTCATACCTTCCATCGATTAGTGCTTCTTTCAGCCATGTATCAAACTCTTGAGCCCATGGTTGCACCGAAGTGGTATTGCGCAACATCTTGAGGTTATGGGTGGTGGCACCCGAACCAACTATGAGCACCCCTTCGTCTTTGAGTGGTGCTAATGCCTTACCCATGTTGTAATGGTAAGTGGCATCATTGTCAGTCTGGACTGAAAGTTGACACACTGGAATGTTGGCCTCTGGATACATAAGCATTAGTGGGACCCATGCACCATGGTCAAGCCCGCGTTTCTTTTCCTCGTCAACTCTCTTGAACCCGGAAGACATGAGTAGTTCCTTCACCCTCTTTGCCAGTTTTGGAGCTCCAGGTGCAGGGTACTTGAGCTGGTTTTACCAACAATTTCAAGAGGTTACAAGGGAGAACCTACAACAATTATTTATATACCAAATCTTTTGGACAATTCTTCTATGTCGAAAAGACTACAAAAGAGAAAATATGATACGACACAAGTTACTTTTCTTGACACCAAGTAACAACAAATCGTGCAAATCGTAGAACAAGAAATGAATTTCCATGAGCAAAAACCAGGGCTCTTGCATTCATATTTCCAAGTCTTTTTCTTACATTTACATGAGTCGTGATCTTTTATATGTTTATTTAACTCTCTCCCATCACACCCTTTGAAATCTGCTTATAGAAATTGTAGAACAAGAGGGTTCTCCTTCCCAACCACAGGCCCGGAGTTAAGTCTGCTGTTCGATAAACTTTCAATAATCTTTCCTATGATTTTGTAAATAAGCAACCATTATTGATGTTTGCAGTTTCTTATGCTTTCATCAGTAAAATAACCATTTTACTTTGCAAAGTTTTGGTTAAAGGTCAAGAAATAGTTGACTCCTACAGGTTCTTTGGCAATGTTAAATGATCTGATTTTAGTCTACCTTATGCTTACTCCCTACCAAACCATCTTATCTAACCAGGTTAATTATTATTATTATCAGCTTTAACCAAACACTCAAAAGTCAAAGCTGACTATTACTCCTTTGAATCACAATAATGATCCAAACACCCCTAAATGTTTCTAGAATCTTCTTAAAAGACTGATTAGGTTTGAGTTTAGCTATATTATTTCTCATGATTGACTCTAGCTAGCATCAGATAGTGATCCACGAATTTCAACTAAACATTAACTGCCGAGATAACCAAATAATCATTCAATTCATAATCAACCCTAAAATTTCACAATCAACCGACACATAATCAAACATAACTAAACCAATTGATTCATAAACAGCGGATTAGTTGATTGATTAAGTAACAGAAGAATGCTTATACGCACCTGATACATGGATTTGGGGAAATTGTAGAAATCGTAAATGGTATCGGAGGGACCATCGACGACGTTGACGGTAGGATAAGAAGTTTCCCAGTGACCGGAGATTATGAGGATGGAAGAGGGACGAGGAGCATCAGGAGGATAAACCTTTTGCTGAAAAGATTGAAGGAAATGCCTAGCGGGCATGGATTCATCAATGGATAAAGTTGGGGATCCATGAGATATGTAAAATGTGTCTTGAATCTTCATGCCGTTCATCGCCATCATCATCTTGATCCTTGGAATCTGAATCGATCGATCTCTGAAGTTGTTGATTATGAAATTGCTAATATATATATATAGAGAGAGAGAGAGAGATTATATATATATATAGAGAGAGAGAGAGAGAGAGAGGAAGTGGGATTTCTATACCTACCAAACACGCCAACAAACCCCTCTGAGTCATTGCTTACGTAGAGAAGACACGGGCATCCATGGTTTTAGAGGGAGGCGGTAGATTGAGAGCGTGTTTGTCGACGAGTTTATTTATTTATCTTTTTCTAAAAAAAAGTGTACTAAAATGACAAGAATTACAAATGTCAAGGTATTATACTACATCTTTGATATTTTAGTGTAGTATTTAAAGTAGAGATATTAAAAGAATCGTAAAACCAATTTGCTTCGCATGAACCGAAACTGAAAAAATCGATATTCGTAAAACCCGTAACTCGAAAACTAGGGTACCCGTTGAATACGGGACGGGTTTGGATTTTAAAATTTGATATCCGCAAGTACCGGCTCCGCCCCGGCCCGGCATGCTTTTAACTTATTTAAAAATATATATTTTTTAATATGAAATAGCAAAAGCTATTGGAAAACTTAAATTCCTCGAAACTACATAACTTACCTCTAGCAACCCCCACTGTCTCTCCCAATTCTTTTTTTGAGCTTCAACATCGAGAGTTTGCAAGATTGCAATGGTCGAGAGTTTAACATGCAGACAATGAAATCCAGTGTCGACTTCAAATCTATCGGTTTTATGTTTCTACGAGGCTCTCATCGAAGATCTGTGCGGTTTCTACTAGTGATTTATTCATTATTGTTAACTTGCTTCTACAATTATTTATTGTTGACTTTTATAACATTGTTGATTGTTTTATTATGAAAACAGAAAAAATAAAAAACAACTCAATTTTAGGGTAACCGTGACCCGAACATTAGATACTCGTCTCCCTTTAGATACCCGCTGTTTGTTGTACGGTTTCGATTCGTAAACTAGGTATCCGCCCCGCAATGATGGTTTGTAAAAAATCCACTACCCGCCTCGTCCCGCGAACATCCCTAATTTAAAGTTAGTTGATTAAGTTTAGGTACTAAACTATACTTTAGCTTTTTAAATCCACAACTTTAATTTACACTGAGGCTACAAATCATAACGATAAGGACCACATTTCAATATCTTGATACTAGCCGACTACAACGTTTAATACTTATTTAGTTATTTGTTTAGGGGATGAGTGATTCTATTTGAACCTTTAAAAATCTGAATTGACCCCTTGTGATATGATGTATATGAGTGTATGACCTGTATTGAAAACTGTAATTAATTGTGTCCAAATAGTAGCACCCTTAAAATATGAGTTTTCATCAACGCTTATCTTAGATGTTTTTGCACTCACAAACACTTTAAATAAGTGGTATATTAGTCATTTCATCATTTACTCATTTAAATGTAAATAAGTGTGAAAGCATATATCATAAATACTTCTAGCTACATACATTATTTTCCCATTTATTTATATATTTTAACTTTCTAATTATACTTCATTGTATATACTAACACTTTTAATCTCCCTTCTCTTTTTTTTCATTTTCTTTTTATCTTTTATATGTTTACTCTTGAAATAAAATTACTAAGTTTTAAAATTATATGTTCTTCTAATGTCGTCTTTAAGTTTTAATATTACGTAGATCGGTTTCAATATTATGTTCTTTTTTCCGGTGTTGTTTTTTTATTTCTTCACGTTTGTTTCGGTTACTAGAGTTGGTAAGTGTTTCCGCTAGTGTGACTTTTATAGTGTTTTCTAAATCTTTTTTTTGTAAGAACTAAACGGTTGACAATGAAACAGACACTCTCTTTGATTTCCCTCTTCCAGAAGGTCGTTGAGGTTTTCATAGTCGTCGTGATCATCATTGAGGTCAATGAGAACACGACATCCGATTGAGGAGTGTCTGGTTTGGACTCGAAAATTTTAGACTTTCTCTGGGAAGGATTCATTAGAGGGAATTTCGATGATCATGGACTATATATCACTAAACAAAGGGATGGCTCGTTTCTCTCCGGTATAATTATGTGCATGTATCAAGATGTCTGCACAAGTGAGTGCTTTGCCAAGTATTCCGTAAATGGTTGATGATTCCGTTGAACATGGTGCCTTTCGATTCAAAGCTCGCCACTTGGGAGTAAAGTTGGTCGATTCAAAGGCATTGAGAAAGTAAACGAGAACTTGTTTCGAAAAATGGTTTCTTTTTTGGAGTTCCCAACTCTCTTATCTTTTTTGGAGTTGTCAATCCATGTGGTTTTCGAAGTAGGTTTTTCTTCGATGGTCCAAATTATTCTTCTTTTATTTTTAAGACGTGTAGACGTTTTTGTTGAAAGAGATCGAACTTGAAGGTGGTTGAGAAACTTGAGTACGCGTTGGAGGTGGTTGAGAGTGAGAGTATGATTAGTGTGGTTGTTGACCTTGAGAGGAGAAATTGAGAGATGAAGTAGTTACATGGCTAAAGCCATCTAGTTCAACCATTTGGGTTTATGGCTAAAGCCATCACTCTCTAATACGTGTGCGTGGTTGAGTTTATGAATACTCGATTCCGGTGCCACGGCTCATATGCTGTCTAGTCATCTTTGATTTAGAATGCCAAACCCAATAAGTAGTTATATGCTGTTTCGTTATTCGATCGATGACAGGGAACTTCAAAGTCTGGTTTCCCAAATAACCATCCTTTGCTCAAATCATAAACCGGAACCGAACCCAAAAAAACCAAAAGGTTTTATTGGTTTCGTTAACCAAACCGAAAAAAAGGTAACACAAAGGACCCGGTTCGATTAACCTAAAACAAGAATTATGTTTCGAACCATCACAATCAAACCGACTGTTCTTGTAATAATAACCATACCATAACAGTACACGAGTAATGTGAGGGTCATACAATTAAAAAACCTTGTTACACTCGAAAGCGTAAAACGAAAGATTAGCTAATAAGGCAAATAAAAGGATGCCCACATAAATGGCAACAATACAAACAGTTCCACAATCAAAGCAGCAGCAAAACAATCCTCAAAATTACAAACTTGTACATGTATAACTATAACACGTTAGAAACTCGATATAATTACAAATCATAACACGAAGGAACAACTATCTCAGCCAGTTAAGTTGATTTCTGTGCTGCTCTATCATCGGGGCCAGCAAGCATGATCTGGAAATATAACCATTTACAAGTTGAGAAATGTTTTCAAATTGCAGGGTATAAATGTCGTTTCAGATGTCAGGAGAGACAAAGCTTACGTTACAGTCGAAGGCAAATCTACGTGCAAGCATGATAGCAGCATTTCTTTCTCTTTCTGACTCGAATGCCAGCACAAATGAGAGCCCGGTCTTTGGTTGCCAGAATGCAGCCTGAGCTGCAGCGTTACCGCCACCTCTAACTCCACACAACTTTAAAGGATGAACAGATGCAGAGTAATTAATTAATAAGTAGTATTTAGGTAAGCAAAAAGTTAAAGACCAAGAATCACACAGTAACGTGACTTGTCATTTGTTCTTTTACTCAGGAATTAAATCTGGGTCAAGGATATGTACCTGCATAAAAGATGAGTAGTATTCTTTGGCCATTGTCGTCTTTTCTTTGCAAAGTTTCATCCTCATCTTTCCCACATGAAGTACATGAATCGAGTCCGAAGGATGGCATGCCCCGTTCATTTGGACAATAACCACCTGCATGTACAAACAATATAATATTATATGAACATATAATACAAACAATTCTGAATAAATTGGCAAGTTTAATCCCTTTTTTTCGACGTTGTCTGATAACCAACTGAAATATTGTTTTAACAGCTCATGGGAATACTAAAATCCAAAATCAAGAACTGGAAGTTGATTTACTCACATTGTGTGTATGTGAGAGAGAGAGAGGGAGTGTGTGTTTGTGTGTGTGGCACTTTAGTCTTTTAGGAATCAAACCTTGTATTCAAAACAAGACAATATATGGATCTTATCACAAAACATACATTGTCTTCTGCATCAAACACCCAAAGTTCATATCTTAAGACACCAGACCATATAAATGACTGCCCAAGAAACTGTTTTTTAAGGTCAAAATGAAACATTTTTTCTCTTTCAGAGTACAAAATATAGTTTTTACTGAAAGGGGCATGATACGACATAAACTCAATTTCTATAATTGTGTAGTTTATACACTACGGCCAAGTAAGCCATTCAGAAAATGACAAAAGCATTACCATATCAGTATCTTTTAAAATTTTCATATCAAATAATGAACTAGTCAACATAAATATTGTAGCTGACTTTGAATTGTGTGAACGAAGTTGACATCCACATAAAATACAACAAAAGAAAAGGAAAAACTGAAATATGTAGGTCAAGAATTAGAAAAAAGAAAAAAGATTTGTCCGATTTATGAGGTGTAGTATTTTAAAAAGTGTATGGAGAGTAATTTGATAAACAATTAAACATCACTGACATACATTAAACTCAGTGTCATGCCGGCGCACCAATGCTTCCACATAGCTTCCTAGTCCTGCAGCTGTTCACATAACTAGTATTGAATATTTATTATAATTAAAAGTGAAGATAATGTGTAACACGTGTAGAAACTGTCGAAACTTCTGAATTTGCTACTGTGGCTGTCCAATATGCAACCATTAAAGATAATCTTTTGATATTTTATACACATAACAAATATAATCAACAATCAAAGATAACGTGTATCATGATAAACCTGGATCTATGGGACCAGATGTCGTCAGCGTGATACTCAGGTCGTCTGAAATGACCTCAGCTTCAAGTACTCTGCCAACATCAGAGGGTTCAGGAGCATAAATTGGTTTGGTGGCACCTAACAAGTATAAAAATTGGTTCAATACATTACAGTGTCTATCATAGGAGAAGTTTGATCAATAGCTCAAAACTTTAAAAAAATGCAAAAATAATCTATTTAGCCTCAAAAGTCAAACCAAGATGTCTACACAATGTATGATAAGATTCCTTTTAAAAACTATTATAGTCATATATCACAACAATTAAGTCATTCTGGTTTTAGGTTTTAACTATTAATTAGAACCTTCAATAAAAAAAGTTAAACAGGATATATGTCGCATATTGAGCATCCCAATATTAACAGGTTGGACATTGTGGTTTCATAATTTCATAAACTTGGTGATTGCAGTTAACTTGTAATGATCTGCGCACTAATTTACTATTTCTAACAATACTACATTCTCATTGTTTCCAACTATGAAAGTTAGTTCAGTTGTGACTTAATTAGTTTTTGCAAACGACACTGATATGAAAAATAAAATTGAAACCAAGATGATCTCATTGTTAAAATTGGGAACCAAATGAACATAATATGGTCTTTGCCTAAGTTGTGGCATAAAATCAACAACAAAAAAGAGAGCTGAAAATAGACAGTCCCAGAAAATAAGAAAACACCAAGGATGCTACAAGTTACACTCCATTCTTATCTGTAAGTAATCCGCTTTCTGAAACATTTTTTTCTGAAGAAACTCAAAGTATCACACTGACTTATTTAAAAGGACTAATTAAGAATCTGTTGCAGCCTAATACCTGAAATAAGGTCTTTTTTTCCACCTTCAGATGCCAAACGATACCATTGGATTGAACATTCTAGAAGTTGTGGAGGTTTATCAGAACATGGCTGGATCTGCAAATATGAACCTAAAGCCTCTGTACCGTCTAATTCGAACAAGTAGGGTGTATTTTTCTCTCCTCTCCTGCTCATTGCCAACTGAAATAGGAAGGAACAAAAATAATCAAAGGTGATATGTAATCTGATTATTTTTCCTGGAAACACCATCTATAACAATTTTAAGAATAATTGTTCTGTGTAATCAGACTCAAGAAAAAAATAATATTAGTGTTGTATTAATTCTGAGTGCAATACCTCTATCTACAAACAATACATTACTAGGAAAAAGAAACTAGATAACTACCATGAAACCAGAGAAACCATGGGCTAGATAAATTTTGAATCAATCCTATCTGACATTCTTCAACTGTAAGAACAGTTCTTCGATTACATAATCAAAACGGAAATAAAAATATTTCAAAATGTAGCCCAATAGGCCATGAGACAGAAGGTCTAAGCTGAACTAATAGAAATAATCGAGAAGTGCAGCAAAAACTTGATGAATTTACTACTGATAGTTAAAGTAAAAATAAGGTCCATGTAAGTAAATGGAAAACATAATCTAATCTCATGAGAAAATTCTAAAGCGATTTTAAGTTATTCTAAGTTAATCTTGTGAACGACAAGTATAAAATGCCATATATCAAGAAAACAAAGCCTCTTATTCAAAAACTAGGTGGGAGGTCATATCAAGATTCACTTGAACCTAATTTACCCAGACAAGAAAATCATAAACTTTCTTATGTTATACCATGTTAAAGATATGCAAACTGCTTCTAATAAACGGTTTAAGAATCACTGAAAGAGTGGGTTGATTGATCAAGAACAGTGAAGAAACAATTAACCTCTTTCTGAAGCTTAAGTGAACACTTTGATTTCTCTGCTAGTTGAGTGCGTAGTGTTTGGAGCTCATGTTCCATATCCATAACCTGTGAAGATTACATTAATACATGACAAATTTCAGGCATGCAAAAACAACTGAACATCCAGATGACTTTTAGAAGATCTAATTTAAATGAATGTACTATTTTAGAAACTCAACAAATTGACTCTGAAAGTCAAAAGTGTGCCCAATTTCGGGATGATACGGCTAGCTTTTCAGTTATTGTTGTACAACCTATGCATATATAAATAGCAGAATCTATTCTTTCAGGTTCTAATAATTAAGTTGCAATATAACAAGAGGAAATGTTACCCCCTTTTCAGGATCTCAGTAACGGATATAGCTACAAATGTGACTAAAAACATCCCCAGAAATAAAATTCGAAATTATACACCAAAATTTATTACATAAAAAATCAATTATCATTAGTTTTTAGAGTTTTGTTCACTGAAGGCAAGTATGGTACCTTACTAGGCTGATGCAGCATCTTGATCCGTCTAGCCTCTTGAACCTCCTTCATAAGTTCTTCCACGTCCTAAATGTAAAGAATACATATAATCACAATAAAACTAATTTATAACACCCTATTTTATGCACAAAATAGATTGTGAAAAAGTTTAGATAACTCATAATAATGATGAGAATATAGGGATAGCACTCATAATTTACCAGACATTAAATACAGAGACACTCATAAAGAACAGAAAGAGAAGATTGTAGGTTATTAATCCATGTGAGGAATGTTCAATATAGTCCATAATTAATTCATAGTCCATAATTAATTCATAGTCCTAAGGGACTAATTTTAGCCTTTGGATCAATGTCATCAATGGTCCAGATTAAA
>JAUEJL010056876.1:0-31369 GCA_032274825.1 Drosophyllum lusitanicum | reverse complement strand
ACCGGGGCCCTGATAAGATCAACCGTATTTCGATCCTGTACCACTACCGTTAAGGCGAAGCTGTTAAAAAAAAATGTGTAAGCAAGCTTGGCATTTAAAGCGATGGGAGATGAATTAATATTAGGTTTCAAGATTTTAACCTACCAAACCAATTGCCAAGTCCTATATATATAAGCTAGGCCCCTCACCGCTGGTACCTGTCATTAATTAAATACTACTTACCAAACTTTGTTTTTTTATAAGTTAAAAAGAGATTTTAATTTATATCTTCTTACTCACAAGATCAAGATAAGTGTTAAAATTAACAGATGTGATAAAAAAATAAAATTAGTAGATTACACATGTTATCTTAAAGTGAGTAGATAGAAATATAATTTCTCATAAGTTAATTAATAAATTAAGAACAGTTCTGTTTCTTTATACTATTTTCTCCTATTTCATCCTCATACTCATCACAAGATGACATGTGTAATTAACTAATTCTCTTTGCTTACATTCTACATTGATTTTGACACTTGTTGATCTTGTAAGTATTAGGATAAGTAGAAAGATTTTGTAAGAAATATAGAACCTTTCATAAATTAAGAAATGAACAAGTTATTATGCAGATTCTTAACTTTGTAAACCTTTACTAGTTGGGAAAAACATGACATGTTTTGGAGTTATCTTTTTAGAAAGTAAAGCTTCTTTTCATAGGAAGACACCTTACCTTAACAAAAGCCCTTAGGGCATCCGTATAGCATGTAATTCGGGTTACTCAACTCGAATGTCAAATCTTCCGCTTCCATTCTCATTTCTAACCGAAAAGCTAGTATAGCATAACTCAATCTTACAACACTTTTTATTATTTTAATTATATATATATATATATAGATATATAGATATATTAGAGAGAGAAAAAGAGAAGATAGAGGAGATAGGGATAGAGAGAAGGTTGGTTAATACTGTCAGGTTTCCCAACTCAAATTGCTAATTAACCCGATTGTGTTCACAAGGGGGGCGTATAGGTTTTGCCATAGAAGCCGATCAAATTGAATGCCAACCCGATGATTTCTGCTTTGGTCACACGCCTTGTCTTATAGGAAGTTTATCCCAATAAAATACACGGACATTAATTTTGGTCTCTTTCAAAATATGATACAATTTGATGCAAATATTTGTTTTTCTTTTGAGTCTTCAAAGAGGGATTTTCATGGGCATTTGGAAGCATCCATGTAAAGAAACCCAAGTTTGTTAGGTAATTAAGTGGATTTAAAGGTGTTGGTTGTGTAGTCTCTCTTTAAATGCAATTTCTTGCCTTTGGTTAGCTCTCGTAGCGAAAAGGAGATGATTTTTTCATTTATGAATTTGATTCATCCATGGAAGGTATATACAATATCATTGAAGCTATGTTACAAGTTAGTGAATAGTGGAATATATATACTATTAATTTATATTAGATTTAGATAAATCAATTTCACAAGTGAAAGACTCATCTTATCAAAATTGAAATAGTCGGATCGGTATGGTCTTTTAACTTTGTGGAGTAATATTGGTGCTTTCTTTAGCTGTAATATCTATTTAGTCATGTTATTCTTCTAGTTTCAAAGGTGTTGGTATTGTATATATATCGGTCTTTTCTTAAAAACTATGATATTTTTATCCTATCTTTTTTGGGTTGGTGATCATAATATAATATCATCTGGGTTGTCACACAAAGAAAAGGAAGTAAATTAATACTTACACCATTTAGACAAGATATTTTTATAATTAGCTTTTGTTTGAAATAATGTTAATTTTCTACGGTAATTATGTAACTCGATCAAAAAGCACGATGATAAGTGATATATTATCGCATCCTTAAATATAAAAACAATACACAAAAAGACAACTTCGATCGACTACCATATATATGACTAATTTTGACACCAATTAATTATCAAGTACGTCTTCCACATAAACACATACACCACCTTTAATTTCGGCCACAATCACCACCTACCGATAGAACATCAATCAAACATAAAATAAAGGAAAAGCAGACAACTAAAAAGATCGAATTGAAATCCCTAACCCATGCATGTTTCCAGTTTAGCGGAGTTTTTAAGTTTACGTGTTGTTGATATTATATAATCCAAATTGAATTCTTTTGGTCAGTCTATATATTCTAATACCATGATGATACTGTACATGTTATTCTACCTTAATTAAAGACATGAGTAAAGTAAAGAAGTAGACATATATATATATACAGTGAAAAGATAATTTGAGAATTGTTTTTATTACGAGTATCCGATTACCATTTGTAACCACCATTAATGCTCATTAATTAATAGGGGTATTTTGTTCTTTTATATAATTTTTCAACCGTGAATAGCGTCCGGGTGAGTTGTCATTAAAAAGATCAAGTCTTGATTTTTCCAAAATACCCATCGTTAATGAGCCGTCATTTTTATTGGTCATTGATTTATTTTAATTAAGAGCCAAGATTGGTTCTCACGGTACTCGTAATAAGATCGGTTCTCAAATGAACTGTGAGAATTGTTTGTAATATCATTAATGACTTATTAATAGGGGTATTTTGGTCATTTATATATTTTTCTCAACCTTGAATTGCGTTCGGGTGAGCCGTCATTAATGTGCGAGACTTGATTTGCCCAAAATACCTCTCATTAATGTGTCATTAATGATCCATTATTGAGCTAATCATTAATCATTAATGAGCAAATCATTAGCTGCCAAAATTATTAGCCATTGATTTATTTTAATCAAATGCCAAGATTTTTTATCGCAGTTCTCGTTTGAACCCCCCCCACACACACACATATATATATGTATGTATGTATGTGTATATATATATATAGGGGAGGGTTCATGCGAAAAGTGTTATATTTGCGAAAAGTGCGAGAAGCAATCTTAGCCACTTATTTCTATTTGATCTAGTGGTTTAAATTAATCATATATTTTTATTTAATTTTAATTTAAAAGGGTATTATGGTAAATCAAAAATTTTCTCTCTCCAATCTATCTATATCACTTATTTTTCTTTCCTAATTTTTGAATAAAAACAAAAATAGATTAAAATTATTTACAAGTAAATTATTTATTTTTAAAGAATTCACCGATGAACATAACCTAAAAATATTTACGAGTTTTTTTATCATTATTGTGTTCAATAATAATCACAACCAAATATATACGAAAGTTAAGATAAAATTTACAATATTCAATACTGAACACAGTAAAGATTATGTGAATTTTTCCATTATTATTATATTAGTCAATTAATCTCGTATTGTTAACTATTGAATGTGTGAGTTTTTCAACAAACAACTATTGAATTTACAATATTCAATATTGAATACAAGTTTTTCCATCGTTACTATTTAAAGTCAATTGATCTCAGACTGTTCACCAATGAATGAATTTAAGCTTGTTCATAGAGAACTATATATAATCTATAAAATTTGTAGTTATTACCACAAGTCATCACTAAATTCACCCGATGAACAAAAAGAAAAAACTATATAATCTAAAAATCTAAAATTTTACTTTTGATACACCACTGTGAAATACAAACCCAAGTAAACAAATAAAAAAAGAAAATAAAACAATCAGATAAACACATATGCAATGTTTAAGAAGAAGATAATTGGGATCCAAGGAAATAGTTTTAAAAAAATTAAAACAAAGAATGCGAACGGGTTAGTGATGATGATCGGAGTTTTCTAGACCAGTAACTCCTTCTCCGGTGATAAATCAAAACAAAATTATCAAATGAGTTTTAGGGTTTCGCCGCCGCAAGGGCAACCCCGACGAACCAGATCGATCTTTAAAGCAAAACTCACAGATCGTCGGGTGATGGTCTGGAAACAAACATGCGACGATGATGGTAGATCTTGCAACAAAACCACGAGGAAGGGAATGAGGCAGATAGTCGGCGGTGATGGCGTCAGCGAGGTGAGTCCTTAAACGTCGACCAATGTCGATGGAGGTTGGAACGGTACCGACGATGGAGGAACACTCCCTTCTCCGGCGAGCTCTCGAACGTCGACCATGGTGGCCTTTATAGGGCGGCGGCAGCCTTGGAGTAACCGTAGAGAGAGAGAGAGGAACTTTAGGTGTAGGGTTTATTTTTGAAAGAGATGAAGAATATGTGATAAATACGGGAGAGAGAAAGAGGGTGGAGAGATAAGAGAGGAGAGAGTGTTTATTTACAAAAATACCCATTTCTATTATTAGTTAATACCACTTAAATTGAAATTATTTACAAAACTGTCACAATCACTTATAACCATTGATTAAATAATCTAATGGTCAGGATCTCTTCTCGCGCTTTTCGCAAATAAACTATTTTTCGTATGAACCCTTCTCTCTCTCTCTCTCTCTCTCTATATATATATATATATATATAACATTTATATATAATTTATCCAAAGTTATAACTTTCTATGAGAGGCTACAATCGCGTTGGAGAGCAATCAAGACTTAGAAAACAAAATGAATGACATGTAAGACTATAAGAGTGATAAGTCACTAGTCATAGAAAGAAATTACAAAAATAAAACTACGCCAAAACAACTTTATTTTAATCCCTAAATTGTAATATAAAAAAAAAAGAAACAGATCTGGTTTTGTCAATGTTTTAACCAATTTCAAACCTGTCCAGGCTAGTAACCGAATCTCTTGCAAATGATGAACTGAAAATCGACAGACGACCAATTCCGGTCCAGTTTCCATTCACATAATCAGTTTTTCCCGCTATACGTAATGATGTAATGTACACATCAGGCTGTCGATTAAACCCGTTGTCGAATCAGTATGGAATGTGTAACATATACATGTTAGCTCAAACTTTGTCAAGTCAGATCAAAGACATGCAAAAGCAAAAGGATAATGGCTTAGTTTGAGTTGTGGACTGCATGTTTACTAGAGAAACAAGAATAAAACTGAAAGCTTGGTTTTTTATACTCGGGCCAGATGCTTTGAATGATACATATCGTTACCTAAGTGTGGCGTGTCCATTTTACATTAACTAAACAACAGGATAAACAAGAATTGTGCAAACTTTTTCATGAACCTTCTTCGGCAGAGGGGATCTCGTTCAAATCTAAACCGTCTTCGGGCAAATCTGAGACAAGTGGACCCAATATCCCATCCGAGTTCAAAGTCAATCCGCTCTGCAAAAGTATCTTTTGTTAACATTTTCTACTCTAGACACGACAAGGTGTTGAAAAGCAATAATAATACAGGGAACGGTACGTTCATGGTTTGAGCACTCATATGATAGATGTAGCAACATATATTGTTTCCTTTAATAATAATTATAATTATTATACCTCAGGGGAGAATCTAAGCATATCGGCACGAGCCATGGCTTCTGCTTGAGCAATTCTCTGCCTGAAGGTCATAGCCATCTCCTCCGCCTATGAAAACCAGGAATTACAAACAATGAAAACGTTTAAATAATTAATCATTTAAAAAAAAGATGTTACTAAAATGAAAGATTACCTTCTCGAAAACCAACTTAGGATTACGAATCATGTCTCCAGGAGTCGGTTCTAGTTTCTTAGTAGATAGACTAACTCGGCCACGCTCACGATCATGGCTCAATACCATCACCTACACATAATTATTCTTACTGTTACAAAATTTAGCCAGTTTAATGAATTTAAATATTCCCAGAAAGTAATAGAATGGGCTGCATGAGTTGCTGTTTAGACTTGCTTCTATAATTTGAAGTTGTAAAAACTAGATAATCAATTGTGTTTTGTTTATATGTGTGTGTGTGTGACAATTCTCATTATTTTTAGCAACTAATATACAAAATAATCAGAAATAATTTTGTTTTTATAATAAATTTCAAATTTCACAATTTATTTTCTACTAACTATATTAATATGAAAACAGTATCATGTGTTGATGCAAAATTACTAAAAAAGAAGGGTAACCAAGTATTTTTAGTTTAGTTTTCCCATATACAAAACAGAAAGTGATTATTTAAATAAAACAAACAACTACCAATATCGCACCTTAAGAGTATCGCCAGGTTGAAGAACAGTCGAAATGTCAGAAACACGATCATGGCTAATTTGACTAACATGAAGAAGACCATTGACTCCACCAATATCAATAAAAGCACCATATGGTTTTAGGCTCTGAACAACACCAGTTACAACAGATCCAATCCCGAGCTGTGCTTGGCTATCAGCTCGAGCCTTTCGATTACTTAAAATAAGTCTTGATTGTTCTTCGTCAACCTCCATAAACTTTAATGGAATTTCCTGCTCGAGTAGCTCTTCCGCATTTGAATTCTGAAATGCAATATTTATGTGCGAGATTAAGGTCTTATTGCAAGCAAAACTTTATGAGACAGATGAAGGAAACCAAAAACGAACTGAAACCAAAACCAACCGTGGAAATTTGGGAAAATGGAACGAATCCACGAAGTCCCTCAACAATCGCCACAACCCCACCTTTGTTGGCACCAACAACCTTCACAAAATATTCAAACATGAAACATTATATTCTGTTTACCATAATTGTGTGTATTTTCTTTTTTATAACAAATTAAGAAAAAAAAAAACACAACCTAGATCTGAACTCTATCCAGACAGCAAAAAATATAATCTTTTAAACTCAAATGACATAATTTCAATTAGAATACTAGAAACATTATTAGCAAGATGAAAATCATGATATCTTTTGCTACTTACCTTACCCTTAACAACAACATCTTCAGCTTGAAGCTGCCGACATCGCTCCCACGCGAGGTCATACTGAATTTGGCGTGAGCTCAAGATTAAACTATCATCACTTTCATTTTCACCAATAATAACAAATTCATCACGCATACCAGGAACTATCCCTGCCTCTTCCACATGCTTTATACCATAAATGCTCGCCTCTCTCACCGGTAAGAATGCTGATGACTTTGCAGTGATGTCAATATACGCTCCATTCCCATCAACGTTGAAAACCGTTCCTTTAACCTACATAAATACCAAAAAAGTTGACATTTCTTATTTCAAAGAGTGTGTTCATTGCATATTAAAAAAGCCAGATATAACCATACAGCATTTCGAATGCAAAACACGAAAACCAATAAACTCCCATTTCTATTTTCATTTCAGATTCAACAAGGTATGTTTTTCTTTTGGGAAAGGATTGGAGAAGTAATATCGTGACATATATGCACTGAACTTTCCCTACGATGGTAGTCTAGCGATTGGGGACATGAAATCTAAAGTGGAGGTCCAAGGATCAAACACTGACATATGCCCTTTGGCCTTTACCCCTAGGTTACACAATTAACCTCCTTCATGTTGACCGAGGGACTAGTCGGTGGAGACCTCCAAAGGGTGGGTTACACTTTATATGCACTAAACTAAATGTTTCTTTGCATAAACGTAAATCATTGTTTAGAATTTTCATATGCTCCTAATTTCTTTTAAATAGTGTTTTGGTGTACAAAACTACAAGTTTAGTTCAAGATTTAACATAGAACTCATTTTTTTCATACAATGACCCAAATTTCTGCTCAATCAAATTCCAAGACAAATAAAAAGATGATTCAGTATAAGATCGCATTCGTTTTCAAGTTGCTTTGTTAATCCCATTCAGATCAAGTAAAACCACAACCATATCATCAAACATTGCCCAAAAAACTAACATGTTATATAAAAGAAGAACAATCAAGCCATAATGTCTAGAGAGTATCATATTGATATGATAAAAAAGAACCTCACATTACTTCATTTCTAACATGGTAACAGGATCCTAGAACTCTTTACTAAACAAGCCAATTCTAGCATATAGCCTCCATTCACTCTAGAATTATCCTAAAGTTCACCAAAAAGAAGACATAAATCCATGGAGAAGAAATCATAGGCTAAAACATAACTTCATTTTACTATGATTTCAATAGCTAAAACATTAATCCAAGAGTTCAAAAGCAGAGCTAGATCTTATTAACATGAATTTCAAACAAGTTAATCATCAATATCAAGACCAATTCTACTCCGTCCAACAGAAAACTATCAACTCACAAAATTCTACAAACTTAGCAACAAATAAACCATGAATTTCATCAAGTTCATAACAAAATCCGTAACAAGTGATGTATAGGTATGTAACCTTAGATCCAATTTCAGAATTATAGTCGAACTTTTCGATGGCATTGTGAAAATCATCGAGCGTAAACGCAACACCCTCATACGGCGCAGTACGACACCTCTCGTAGGCCTCTTCAAACATTTCTTTCAGTTTCATCCTCTCTCTCGTCTGTGAACTGGCTATAACACCAATATTAGCAGCAGCTTTGGTTGTTTGAATTCTCTTCTGTGTTTGGTTAATATTGTTGTTAGTGAAGGAGGATTTTCGTGATAGACGAGTTGCTGAGAGAGATGGGCATCTCAGACCGCCAATTTGTTGAGCCAAAGACGCCATGCCTGTGTGAGTTTGTGAGTGTGTGTGTGTGTGTGGAAGATGGAAAGAGGATTGTGCAGATTACGCCATTGTTGTTGGGAGATAAGGCTGGAAGGAATGGAGACTGACAATAGAAATTGGGCCCGACCCGAACAGAGAACATAAGAAGACCCGAAGAGGCCCATTCCTCAAAAGTAGTGTCCAACAAATTTGGTCTTAGTTAGAACCGTTTCGGTCCGGACAGATGTCGGTAGATTTTTTAATTTGGTTTTAGACTTTGTTTGTTTTTTAAAATAATAACTTATTTTAAAGAAACGTCTGCGGGCGTGCAGACGTTTCTGATAAGCTTGTTTGTTTTTTTAAAGAAATGTCTGCGCCCGTAGACATTTTTAATAAGGCTGTTTGTTTTTTCGCAAACATAAGACCTTATTCTGTCTTATTTTTGCTTATTTTGAGAAGCTAAAATCTACATCTTTTTTTCGCAGACTTTCTCATATTTAAGACCTTCTAAACCACATCTTCTCCTGAAGACATGAAATAAGACATAAGATATTTATGCCTTCAAAAACAAACAACACCTAAATTTTTAGATCTTTGTAGCGGTTGAGTTTCTTTACATATTTTTGGTTTGATGTTTAATGCACTTGGTGTATAGTTTGCACTAATGTTCTAGGTTTTTAAGCTTTCCAAAGTTAACAATCTCTTAAATTGGATTAGTTTCCTTTGTAACTGCCGGCTTTGTGCAGATCTCTTGACAAGAGAAAACCAGTATTTAGATAAGAACTTGAAGAATTGTTTTAATACACTAGCATCGTACCCGCGTAATGCTGCGGTGATAAATAGTTTTTGTTTTACAACATATCGTTTTCAAGAATGTAATGATACGTTATTCGTGCGATTCAATTTCACGAAAAAGTTTTCTACAACAACATATCCATTTTTTCAAATTTTCTTTTATTTGCATCTCTAACTGTTTTATTAATTTTAAAAATAAATTCTAAAAGACATTAAAATAAGAAAAAAGATTTATATTGATGCAATAAAGAGAGAAATTAATAAAATTTTGAAAATTATGTTGATGTGGGTGGATAATTGTATTTGTGTTAGAGTATATTTTAAATGAATAAAAAGTAAAAGTAAATTAGGAGAGATAATGAAATGGTTAAAGTTTGAGTGAATAAGATTAATTTAGATAGAATGAATGGTCAAGATTTTGTCTTGTTCGAATTTTAAGAACTCTTAAAATTAAAGAAAAGAGAGAATGTTAAATGGTTTATATAGTAGTATAGATAGTTTAAATAAAACAAAACAACTTGGTGAATGAGTCGGTAAGTTGGCGTAAGGAGAAATCGCAGTTAATCTTAAATCACAGGTGTTAGAAGCTCATGGTGGTTTTGTTAAAGTAACAAATAGTCATGAGTTGGGATCTTGGGCTTTCACACTCTTCTTTTAGACAATCCTCAACATCCAAAATAGATTAATTGTATGAAATCTCTTATATCTCACGCGAGTCTAAAATACCTATTACTAATCTGCCGTTCGTAACCCGTATAGTGTCTTTTCTAAACCCGCGTCTTTTAAAACTAAGGGATCTACTCCCAATCAACAAGTCAAAGAAATCGTTTAGAACTCTAAGTATGATTCCTCAGCCACTACTTCAGAACACGTGGCGACGAGGGTATCGTTACCTTTTAGAAAGAAAAAAAAAACTCGCAACATAAAATTTTCGAATCTCGTTTCATGATAATAGACTGGATGTCCTTGAGTAAAGAACCCTTCCTCTGGAGTCCAATATCAAGCACCTTCTGCAAAATGTAGCTTCATAGTTGGATATCTATCCATCGTCATCTTCGTGTTACTACGGACCCAAGAAAAACTTGATGAGTCTCTACGTCATTATCTTCAAACGAGAAATTGAATATCGAGGTAGCAGATGATCAAAGTATCGGGTAGATTGTGAAATTCTAACTTCCAACATCTTACAGACTTTTGATAAGACGGCTCGTAGCAGTGAAAATTTTCCGGTTCAGTCTGGTATCAGGCGAGTGGTCTTTTTTCGATCTGGTTGGAAACCAGACAAGGCTGAGAATCAAGACCGTTTAGGAACGGTCAAATTAGACCAGACCAGCCAGTCTGGTCTCGACTCAAAAACTAGAACCAGTCTGGATTGGTTTCGATGCTCATGTCTAATGGTTCGAATGATAACTCTAATAAAAAAATTAATAACTCAAACAAATGATGCGCTAAAGTACAGAAACTTCAATCAGCAAGACAAACTTGAATAATTATCAACAATAAATTATACAATTTTTATGTAAAAGGGACTAAAAAATACCACAATTACATTGTCATCATCTCAGAAGTATATGGATAACTTCTTGTCTATTATATCCTGCATAATGTTACACTTCTCTAGCAATCTGCTTAAACTTCTATCATTCTCCTCCTTGTTCTCTTCCACATAATTTCTTTCCTCTGAATCTGAATCTATATCTTTTGAATCTGTATCTATATTTTTCTCACTGACCACCGTTTCGACTTTCGGGGGATCACATACTGCTGGTTTCAAATGCTTGTAATCCAACTCCATATTGGAGCTAACTTGTATCATTTCATCTAGAGATGGTGATGTAGTCAGATTATTATCCGATTCATCTTCAAAAGTTTCCGAGTCAAAAGAACATAAATATTGTCGCTCCAAGATGTATGCTGTTGCAAAGTCGTCATTAGATAAAGTCATTAACTGCCAATTCAATACACGCCGGAATACAAGGAACCACTTTGGAACAAGGTAATATGTTGAACCATGGAGCTCGAGTCCCACATAATTTTGTATCAATGTAGATGCTTCTTTTTCGGCCAACGGTAATCCCATTAATGAACTTAAGTAGCTCACTAAAAAGTCCTCGAGTTCTACTCTCTGATTCTCGATATCGATCACACTACTCAGAGAACGATTAGGGCGCCAAGATATTTCGTTCGGAATAGTTGGTAATTTACATGTTTGTAATGCTTGCATGAGAGGCTGGATTCTTGTAGAGGAGCTCCATCCTACGCTTGGCAAATAAGATTTCAAAATTCGAAGAACAGGCTCGTTTTGCAGCAACAAAATCTCGGGACAGGGCCAGCAGACGGGATTTGACTTTGCAGCTTCATCAATTTCTTTGATTGATTCATCCAAAGTCTTGTTGATTGCTGAGATGCATTGTCCGGGGCTTGTTTTACGAGCATCAAGAAGCACAAGTTTCTTCAAGTGTGTTAGAACTAATTCACGCGTTTTTACACGACAAACAACTGGCTGTACAGGGCTCTGACTAGCTAGCCACTCGAGTCCCTTTCTTAAATAACCGTCACTGAAAACTCCATCAATGTGTTCCTTTTGAAATAACGGAATAACTGAAAACGAGCAGATCTTTGATTTATCGACTTCATGAAGCCCCAAATATCCAACTATGGTTGATGGGTTTGAACCACCTTTGATCAATATCAAAAGCGGTAAAGAAGAACCATAAGGAATCAAGGATACAAGATTATGAAGCCGAATCTTTTGAGCTTCCCACGAGATATATTCAGATGATACGAACATAACAGCACTTGCACCCATAAATGTTTCATCTTCAAGTGAATTATCAAACAGTACGTTTTTTACCACCGATAAATAACAAGTCAAATCACTTGACGATTTTCCATAATCCCATTTCTTCCATATTGACATACCTGACAAAGATGCTACTAAATCATCATCATAACCATTCTCGATATGTCCAGGCATAAGTTTATAACGCAACCATGAGCCTAAATCGAGATTTGAAACTTTGCTCCCATGTTCAGAGTCTAAACAGCAAAATAACAATTTCCAAATAACACATTTGGGATATTTGTAACGTTCACCGAGAGTAGGTGCTACCACACTAGAAACATTAAGTCTTGACCACAATTTTTCTTGCTTCTCGTATCTTTCACACATTGCACGGTCAATGTTGAAGTCAACAGGAACTTTTAATTGCTTCACAAATGAAAAGAATCAAATGAGAAGAAATATTTAACATATACCGTGAAAACGTAACAATTTGTAAATTATTACCTCTTTGTAGTGGCGCATTGGTGGGCCCAATGACAATGAACTTAATGCAGCATTTGCCGCCAGTTGTTTTTTATCACGTAAATCTTTCTTTATTGAAGCACGTCGCCTCCATAGCCTAAATATCAATATTTCAAACGAAAAGATATTATAAGAGGACAAAAGATGTGTCACATGAAAATATATTTCAAATGAATATAACAAACTAGTAAGTACCTAAATATCAGCTTGAGTTTTGCCTCAGCAACTTCTTCGTTGTCAATTTGAATTTCATTACCTACTTCCTGAACTTCACTTTCGGGTTCTTCGGGTTCCAAGTCCTCAATAAAAACAGGGCGGACTGTTGGATCTTCAACACAAGATTCCATCTGTACATCTGGCAATGTTTCTACAACTATTTTTTCTGACGTGACTTGTGGCGGCAATGTTGTGATTAGGTTTGATTTGTCATGCTTCTCAAGAGAGTTCCTAAATCGTTTATCGTAGCTCGGTTTCACAAAACTCGCAGGGAAAACTTGGGCAGATTTAAAAGAATTACTAGTTTTTAAGATATCCCGGGGTGAAGGACTTGCAACTTCCATTGGCTGCACTGGCATGTCGTCTTTGACAGATGAAAAACCTCCATTATCATCAGCCATGTGGGTATCAATGGGCTTAGGAAAAAAATGAGTTGTTTCCTTATGAACAACGGGTGATTCTTGATGCACATCAACCAGCACCGGTTTTGGAATCTTAAAAGGCAAAGATTCCATCAAAGAAGAATATAAAACATCATCAACAACAGATGTAGATCGCTTGAGATGAACAATTCTTGAGCATTTTAAAGGATATTCATTGTCGGGGTTTAGAAATTGACGTTCTTTTACCATATACGGCTCTTCGAATTCCTTTATAGAGAATCCATGATAATCCAAAAGGTCTTCCATGTTTTCTCCCTAAATTAAGCAAATGGAACATAAAGAAGTAAAGCTTAATTAAAAATAATAATAATGAATTAAAAGATTATTAAAAATCAACTTTCGAGAAATTAAATTACCTCCATTCCAAGCCACTTGGCAACCTGAGTAACTGGTATCCCTTGGTTATTTTGTAAGCCACTGTGTAGAGCTGCAAGTGCCTGAGTTCGTAACTGGTGAAATAATAGTCACAAATGAGTCAACAAGGTATGTATGAGCCTTGATAGAATATTAGAAACCTTCAAATAAACATTTTACAGATGCCTGAATATAATAGTTATATGATTGCAAAATCAAGTATTATCATGAAAATACTTCATATATATAAAAGATCGAGTTGAGAGATTTTAGGGATTTTGATTTGTAGATGTCTGTGTGTGTGAATCAAGTATATATGAAAAGTACAAGTTCTTGTCAACACACTTGATCCTCACTCCTCAGGCACCACATCATTGTCTCCGTTTGAGGTGCATTGTGGGTTAGGTCACCAATATGTGAATATGTTAAGAAATTGAAAAAATTAAATCCCCAATTCTCATTCGTCATCCATACATTGTGAGTCTGATATGAACTCAAATTTGTATCAACTGAATGATTGCAAAGAAACAAAACAACCTCACGATTAGAGCCCTGAGAACTGCCAAACCCTAGTCCAGAAAATCCTATACCCCTGGCTCCCCCTACCCCACCGACTATTTAACCTCCAAAACTATCGTGATTCTCAAATCAAATAACTAAAGAAACTACCTAATAAAAATGAGTAAATAACAATAAGAAAACAATCTTCCACGTGTTGTCCCTAATCTTTCAATTTTGAACAATCAGCCCCTCTTCTTTTGTAGAACCACCCCCACTTCACCGTATGCCCATATCCCTCCCCTGATCCACATCAATACCCCCCTCCCCAAAGAGCCACCTTGTCCTCAAGGTGAAAGGGAGCCGGTTGCAAATGGTGTCAAAAGATTCCCAAGTAGCGATTCTTCCAGCTGATAGCACTTTCTTACTATCCTTAAAGTCAAAAGGTCCCTTTAGGACACCCAACAATTCCTCCGGTAGTAACTCCCAACTTTCAGTAAAAAGTAAAAACCTACTACTAGCTCCGGAATAGCATCCTGGTCACCAATAGCCTTCTTTAATAACAAGACGTGAAACACGGGATGAATGGTGGCTCTTTCGGGCAACTTGAGCTTATAGGCCACCATCCCAACCTTTTCAATACCTCAAAAGACCTAAAATACTTAGGAGCCAGCTATTCATTCCACCTTTTTGCAAAACAACGCTATCGGTATGAACGCAACTTCAGATAAACATGATCTCTGACTTCATAGTTGACATCTCCATGCTGCCCTTTTGCTTTTTGACTTGTCATGCCAATTTGACCTTTAATTCCTCCAACACCTGAACCCTAAATCCCTCCCATATAAAACTTAAAAGGGTGTAACTTTCAAGGATGAGTGATAGGAAGTATTATACCAATACTTTGCCCATGGTAACCACTTGAGCCCATTCCTACTTTGTTCAAATTTCAAAAGAAAAACATCATAAACACATTCACTCCCATTGAGTACCTCTGAGCCTGGGTGATATGTCGTACTTCATTGAAGTCGTGTACCCTACCATCGAAATAGCTATTTCCAAAACGTACTCGGGATTACTTATCACAATCGGAAACGATAATGGCATCCGATGCAAAGAACCACCTCCAATAGAAAAACCACAGCTACGGTAAAAGAATAATGCACGGAATGAAATGCCATATATGCGGATCAGATTAACCACCACAAAATTACTGAGAAGGTGTCGGAATGCATTAACCCTTGAATTAAGTCCATCATGATGTATTGATGTCTTCCCATACTGATACAGATCGTGAATTAGTGGTGACAAATACAAGTGGGCCTAAAGTATTACGTGTGTATACTAGGAGGACTAAAAAAGGAATTTTGGAAAGTGGCTAGAGTCGGTTGGAGGAGAGAAGGGAATAAAGGGAGTAGAGATTTTGGTATCATGGATTTATCTTTCTCTTTCTAGTTGGTTAAGGCTCCAGTCTCTTGACTGTGAGAGAGGGCTAGGCCCTGGAAACTTTTGATTGTAATTTGTCCTTCAATTTTGCAATTACATCATCCTACCTTCCCTGATTTCTGTGCAAACTTCATTCTCTGTTTTCTATTACGTATCATTGGTCCGACCTGCCTTGACCTGCCATTTCTTGTCGTTTTTTTTATCTTCTTCGATGGAAACTCGTTCTATTCAAGCTCGATTTGAACAACATGAGGCGATTATCACTCAATTGCAGTCTGATGTGTCCGATATTAAATCTGCCCTGCAAGTTCTTGAAGTTGATCGTTCCGAATCTAGTGAGTTTCGTAAGGTCATGCTTGGTTGGATGAAACAAGAGGGGAAATTGCCTGAGGCAGACCACGGTGCGGCGTTTGGGAGTGCTGATCACTTTTCAGAGTTGTTCTCTGACTCTCACGGTAGTGGAGGTGGTGCAGGGGGCGGTGGGGGTTCTCCTTCTCCACAAACAGTCGATGCTCTTCCTTGGGCAGTGAAGAAAGTGAAACTACCGGAGTTTTATGGTTTTGACCCCCAGGGTTGGATTCAAAAGGCCAACCTCTATTTTGACATCAATGGCACTCCGTCGACTATTCGTCTTCGATTGGCTCAGTTAAGCATGTCAGGGGTGGCTCAACACTGGTTCACCATTGTTACCCAGGTACACTCGTCACTTACGTGGGAACAATTTCAGGTAGAATTATTGCAGCGCTTCAGTGGACTGGAGATTCAGAATCCATATGAGCAACTAGCCACGATCAAACAATCCAATTCGATCCATGACTACATCGACGACCAGAATCTCAATCGTTAGGATATTTTGTAGCGGGGTTGCGTGATGAGGTCAAGAAGTGGGTTCGATTGCATCGTCCCCAATCCTGTCTCGACGCCATGTATTTGGCGAAGGATGTAGAGGAGATGCTTCGACCGTCAACCGGCAGTCTATCCCAGTCACGTTTCCGATATCACTAAGCTTTTGGGTCCAGTCCTTTGGGCCAAGGTGACGGTCGTTCATTTGTGGTGGGCCGTAATGAAGGGAAAGGCCCAGTTCCATTTAGATCAGTGGACCGTTCTTTTGTACCTAAACCCTACTCACCTGGTCGATCGCCCAGTTCTCTTTCTTCCGATGCTACCTTGGGAGGTCATCGTGATAGGGGATTTCGATCTCTTAGCCGGACTGAGTGGGAGGAAAGGCGAAAAAAGGGGTTGTGTTTTCGATGTGGTCAACAATATGGTCCTACTCACAAATGTCCTGAAGGTAAGTTGCGTATTCTGATCTTGGGTGATGATGAAGATGAGTCCGATTCTGGTGATTTTGGATGTATCGATGGTTCGGAGGATCATTCTCCGGTGGGTGAGGAGCAACCACCCTCTGGGATGTGCGCTGCCCTGGAGTATTTTGGGGTGTCTACTGATGTTTCTCCAGGGGGTAAGATGATGAAGTTTGGAGGTGCAATCTGTGATATTCCAATTTGTATTTTAATTGATAGTGGTGCTACCCACAATTTTATTTCTCGCAATCTGGTATCCTCTCTATCATTGCCCTTTGTTGATTGTTCTGGTATTAGCATCAAATTGGGTGATGGACATAAGATTTTGATTCAACAACAATGTCTTAACCTTAAGATTCGAGTTGGCTGTTATGATTTCATAATTGATGCTCTTATCTTTGATGCTGGAGAACTTGATTTGGTATTGGGAATGGCTTGGCTGCAAACTCTGGGAGAAGTGGTACACAACTGGGAAAAATCATGGATGAAGTTTAGTTTGAAAGGTGTTTCGGTTTTTCTTCAAGGAATGAAAGTTACACATGACTCTTTTGACTCTTTGCAACATTGGTTGCAAGTTTCAGATGGAGGAAAGTGCAGGTCACAAGTAAATTTGGAGAGAAGTATTGAATTGGAGTCCAATTTAACACAATTTCAAGCTCAGGCTTTACAAACGTTACTGGATCAGTACCCCACAGCTTTTCAACCTCTGTCGGGACTACCCCCGATGAGACATCATGACCATGTGATCACTTTAGTAACTCCTCATGCACCTATTTCTGTCCGCCCCTATCGTTACCCTCATGTACAAAAAGCTGAGATTGAGAGACAAGTGCAAGAACTCCTTTCTCTTGGTCTGATACGTCCAAGCACGAGCGCTTTCTCAAGTCCCGTGATTTTGGTTCGTAAGAAGGACCAGTCGTGGAGAATGTGTGTTGATTATCGGGCGCTTAATAAGGCAACAGTGGCTGATAAATTTCCAATTCCGATGGTGGAGGAATTAATTGATGAGTTACACGGGGCCCGTTTTTTCTCAAAATTGGACCTCAAAGCAGGATACAATCAGATCCGTATGCATCCGGATAGTATTGAGAAAACGGCCTTTCGTACCCACGATGGCGACTATGAGTATCTGGTAATGCCTTTTGGGCTTATGAATGCTCCGTCCACATTTCAAGCAATAATGAACGATATTTTCCGCCCTTGGCTTCGAAAGATGGTGGTGGTTTTTTTTTATGACATTTTGATCTACAGCTCTTCATGGGATCAACACATGATTGATTTGGGTTTGGTGTTGGGTATCTTGGTGGAACATCAATTTGTGGTTAATCAAAAAAAATGTTCTTTTGGTCAAAATTCAATTGATTATTTAGGCCATGTCATTAATGGAGATGGGGTGGCGATGGATCCAAAAAAGGTAGAGGCAGTCTTGGCGTGGCCTGTTCCTAAGTCAATTAAGGGCTTACGGGGTTTTTTGGGGCTCACGGGTTATTATAGGAAGTTTATTCGTCACTATGGAAGTATTGCCAAGCCTTTGACTGATTTGACGAAGAAAGAGGCTTTCCAGTGGAATGAGGGTGCACAACTCGCATTTGATCAATTAAAAACCGCTATGGTTTCTGCCCCATTGCTTGCTCTGCCAGATTTCAATCTTCAGTTTGTCATCGAATGCGATGCATCAGGTAGGGGTATTGGGGCCGTTTTGATGCAACGGCAGAAACCACTCGCATATTTTAGCAATGCATTAAGCGAGCGTAATCCGGCAAAGTCGGCATATGAACGTGAAATTATGGCATTGGTATTGGCTGTTCAACACTGGCGGTCATATCTGCTGGGAACTACTTTTGTCGTTTTCACTGATCAAAAGAGCCTCAAGTTCCTTCTACAGCAGCGCATAACGAGTCCAGGCCAGCAGAATTAGGTGGCTAAGCTGTTGGGTTTTGACTTTGAAATTCGATACAAACCGGGAAGGACAAACCGTGCGGCGGATGCTCTTTCACGCAGGGCAGAAGGAGAGCTGACGACCCTTTTGTCCACTCCGTTATGGTTACAAGGTGCTGAGTTGATTGATGAACACAAAACTGATGTTGATATTTCTAAATTGATCAAAGATTGTATCAATAACCCGACCGCTCATCCAGGGTACTCCACTCATAATGGCATTTTATTTTACAAGAATCGGTTAGTTCTCCCTCGAAACTCTAAGTTTATTCCTCTCCTTTTAAAGGAATTTCATAACACTGCTTCAGGAGGACATTCGGGTTATTATCGTACATATCGTCGGTTGGCTAGTAATTTGTATTGGCCGGGGATGATTGAACGAGTTAAACAGTTTGTCAGGGCCTGTGATGTTTGTCAACGCTGTAAGGCGAGTTCTGTGGCTCCAGGAGGGTTATTACAGCCATTGGATGTTCCTGATGCCATATGGGAACATGTTTCACTTGATTTTATTTTGGGATTACCGAAGTCAAGGGGATTTGATGCGTTGTTGGTAGTGGTTGATAGGTTGTCTAAGTATAGTCACTTTATACTTCTGAAACATCCTTATACCGCTAGATCGGTGGCAGCAGACTTTGTTCGAGAGGTGGTACGTCATCATGGGCTACCAAAATCTATAGTTAGTGATCGTGATCCACTGTTTTTGAGTCGCTTTTGGCAGGAAATTTTTCGTTCTCAAGGAACCGAACTTCACATGAGTTCAGCCTATCATCCTGAGTCGGATGGGCAGACGGAGGTGATTAATAGATGTTTAGAAACGTATTTGAGGTGCTTCGCAGCAGACCAGCCTCGAACTTGGTCTCTTTGGATTCCGTGGGCGGAATTTTGGTACAATTCCACATTTCATGAATCCACAGGGCGCTCTCCTTTTGAAGTAGTGTACGGTAGAAAACCGCCTACTGTAACTCAGTTTTTACCAGGGGAAATTCGAGTTCAGCAGGTGTTAGAAGAGTTGCAAGATAGAGATGAAGCTCTCAAACAGCTCCGAGTTCATCTGTTGCGTGCCCAGGAGATTATGAAGCTCCACGCTGACAAACATAGAAGAGATGTGAATTTTTCGGTGGGAGAATGGGTCTAGGTGAAATTAAAACCTTATCGGCAGCTTTCGGTGGTCAATCGTATTCATCAGAAACTGGCCCCTCGTTTCTTCGGTCCTTTTATGATTACTGGTAAAATTGGTCCAGTGGCGTACAGGTTGGATCTTCCTCCTACTTCAAAGATTCATCCAGTCTTTCATGTTTCATTACTAAAGAAAGCTGTTCAAGGTCCTACCGAGGCTGTCTTACCGCCAGAATTGGATTTATCAGCTGCCGACTTAGTGACTCCAGTGGCTATTCTTGCTGCCCGGACTATAAAGGTTCATAATCAAGATGTGGAACAATGGCTGGTGCAATGGAAAGACAAATCCACCGAGGAAGCCACTTGGGAAGATGTGTTGGTGATTCGAAGTCAATTTCCGGATATAAGTCTTGAGGACAAGACTTTAATTGAAGGAGGGAGTAGTGATACAGATCGTGAATTAGTGGTGACAAATACAAGTGGGCCTAAAGTATTACGTGTGTATACTAGGAGGACTAAAAAAGGAATTTTGGAAAGTGGCTAGAGTCGGTTGGAGGAGAGAAGGGAATAAAGGGAGTAGAGATTTTGGTATCATGGATTTATCTTTCTCTTTCTAGTTGGTTAAGGCTCCAGTCTCTTGACTGTGAGAGAGGGCTAGGCCCTGGAAACTTTTGATTGTAATTTGTCCTTCAATTTTGCAATTACATCATCCTACCTTCCCTGATTTCTGTGCAAACTTCATTCTCTGTTTTCTATTACGTATCACATACTTTGTCCAGTAAAGCTAAAGGTTATAATAATCCACTAGGGGGCATATTGGAGACACCCAATGTTGTAAAACTCACTAGACATAGTCGAGCGGTGGCGACCTAGGCAAGAACTACTATTTTAAATTATATTTTACTGCGAGAACTAAGCAATTGATACGCAATGGTGAGGGTCTGATCAGCGACTAATCACCGAGTAGTGGGGCCCGTCCTACACTGCCAACACTCGTTTAGCGATGTCCTATTTTCATACCCTCCCAATAGAACTCGGCCACCATTCGTTGATATGCTTCCTGCGCCCCTTCACACCCCCTACCATGCTGTTATGGATGGTATAACCGTGAAATCCATTTTGAGCCCCACATGCCCCTCCAATAGCACTTGCCCATCCTCCCCAAGAGTAACCATCAAACATTGCCACACCCCCCGGCCCCAAGAAAAAAAAATTGTTGTCTAAGCTCCTCGGCAAGATACATCTACTAACATTTGCTTCCCACTCCAGATAGGTGAGGCTGAAAAGATACATCCACTCACATTCAATTTGTTGAGAGTCTATCCGCCACTTAATTTTCCCTTCTAGGGTCAGCATTGAATCTCAAAGTTATTCACAATAAACATACAAATCCGTGGCTGACGTTCACCCAAAATCGTACGTTGACCCAAAAGGAATTTCAAACTATTCTAACCGTTTGAAGAAAGAAATCACGACACGGTACATATAACTACACATTTGAACCGCCAAGACAATCGCCACCGACTCCTTCTCGTATACAGACTTCAAACGTGCCCATGTCTTAAAATCCGACTCAATGGCCACCCATTTTGGGCAAACACCGCTCCCACTCAATATCCACTACAAACAACTCATTAAAATTCAGCAAAGAAAACACGAACTCTGCAACGCGCGGATAGCTGTAGTTGCTTCCTTGGACCAATGAAAATTATCCTTACTTAATTTTTCCATCAATACTCCCGTAATTCGACCATAACCATTAACGAATTTCAACAGTATCTCGTTAGTCATGAAACCCCTTAATTAAATTAACTATTATGCGGATTGGCCAATTGAGCATAACAAAAATTTTGATGAATCGCCAAAACCCCCTCTTAGGAAACAATATGCCCCGTGTATTCAATTTCTCCCGCCCCTAGGCCATAAACCGGCTATATATTAAAAATGTCGCCACAAAAACCAAGACAAACTTCAATAGATTAGCATGAAATACCTAGTTTATTAAAGACTAGAAAATAGAAGGGCGTTTGTCAACCAAAATGGCATGACAAAAGTTTGTAATCACCCTTGTGAATATGAAAAGCAGTCTTTGGTATATCACTCTCCTTCGTGCAAATCTTAATCGGACTTCAAGTCTAATTTAGAGAATACACGAGCTCCATGCAACTCATGAACTCATCCAATAATTCATCAATAACTGAAATTGGAAATTCACAAAGGAAAGCCATGTTGAGGAAAAGATAGTCAACGCAAAACCTCTAATTATCTTCCTTTTTAACAAATAACCAATAACAGGGTTCGTAAAAGAGCTTTGAACCCGGTTGAATGATCAAGGCGTAAATCCGTAGACTAGCCTTTTAATTTCACTACCTAAACATATGGGTATCCTTTTGTCGAAACAATAATTGGTTCAGACCCTTCGTTAAGATATATAGCGAGTTCATGATCGCAAAAGGGGAGTATCCCCGGAGGTAATGAAAACACATCCTTAAATTGGTTCAACGATTCTGCAATTTCTTGTGGTAAAGGTGTGCTTGTCCGTTCTTGCTACTCCACTCACCAAAACTCCACCGACCATCCCTTTTTGCCTTGTTTAAAACCTTCATCATAGATTTCAAGGAAGTTAATGTTTTTCCTAGCCAATGACTCACCCTTAAGTGTGACCTGTTTGCCCCCTTGTCAAACGTCATCCACAACTCCTAATTTAACCACCATGCTTACCAAGGTTTGCAACCACTTCATTCCCAATATTACATTTGAGCTACCTAACGAAGTAGGAAAGAAGTCCTTGATTAGCAGATGCTCAAAGGAAAGAACATATCTAGTGTCTACGTACCCTGTAACTCTTTTCAATGTGCCCATTAAAGTGTTAAACACTATCTCAACAACATTGCATTGACATGAAATTGTAGGTGGCTCCACTGTCAATCAACACAACCACCTCTACTCCTCCCACCTCTCGAAATTTCATCGTCTTTAGAGGAGTAAATCCTTATATGGAACCAAGTGAGACCTCTATTGTACCCAAATGGGCATGCTTCCCACTTCAATTCAAGGAGAGTGTTTAGGTCGTTAATATAGAAAAAGGTGAGCATGGAGATTTTTGGGATTTTGATTTGGAAATACCTCCCACACTTCTTGTAATTATATAGATAAATCTCGTATATATAAACAAATTAACACAAGTTCTCTCTTTTAAATCAATCTTTATGACACTAAATATATGGCTCGAAGAAATTAGTGGTGGCAATTTCAACCCATTTTGGGGGTTTTTTAAAATCTGAAATGGACGAAATGGATCAGCTAGAAAGGGAAAAAGTCAAACGGGTTGTTGTGATTGTACTTATGATCATAATCTATGAAAAAGTCTTTTGATATAAATAAAATAAGAAAATGGACAGAGAAGTTTTTTCGAGTCAACCCCATAGTAATAAGAATTCACCTGCCTCAAAAAAATAAAGTAATACACCCGTTTTAAAATATTACCCACCATTGTTACTCAACACAACCTACTCTAGAAAAAACACATATGATAGCAAAAGACTAACCTTGCCAAAATGAGCATGCATTAAGCATGCTTGAAGATAGCTAGCCTTTCTAACCAGCCGAAAAAATGCTATAAAATTACCGGTTCTACATGCTCTGAAAGACCAAAACAACAAAAACATAACAAGACTTGTTAACTTCTTAAAATAATAATATAAAGGTACTAATAATAATAAAGAAAGAGATTAGACAACCTAGCTACATCACGGGCAAACAGCACTTCTGCAGTTTGTCGTATCCCTGGTGTCATCTTGGCAAGATCAAGGGAGAGCTCTGCTGGTTCAACCTGCAATGAAGTCTCTTCTTTTCAAAAGGCCATTGGCTAACAAACAATTAAAAAGTTCCAAAAGAATCATGTTGCCAGATCACTTACTTTATATCCTGGATGTTTGTCCAATTTGAGAAGTGCATAATAACCTCTAAATTCTCTTTCTGTAGGCACCTTTGTTCCTTTCTTCCTATGATCATCATATAATTGGAATAACTCAACAGATGTTTTGTTCATCTGTTCAATGTTTAGATGTGCATCGAATCCCTCTGAAAAACCTTCTCCTTTTGTGTATTCACATAATTCATGCATCGCTATAATATGAAGACGTATCTGACAACACCACCAAGTCAATGATTGGAAAAAAAAGCAACCAAACTATGACCATATTCACCAAAAGCATACTCAAGAGTAGAAGTGATAGGCTGAATAGAATATGTAGAGGTGGTAGAATGTGTTGGTCGAAAATCAAGCCGAGTTGAGTCAACACACTGGCAAGCTGACTTGACTCGATTACAAACTCGAAGCTTGAAACTCTACTTGAGCTCGATCCAGCCATTATTTCAAACTCGAGCTAGATCTCAATTTATTAAACGATGTGTTCAAGCTCTACTCGACTAGATTATCAGTATTTACAAAAATGATAATTATATTAGTTAAAGTTAGTGTTGGTTGAAATCCATACTACATACTTTCGCACTTGGCTTGACTCGACTCTATATTTTTAAGCTTTGACTCGAATCAATTAAAACAGACAAATAGTACTGTAATAATATAGAACATATGCAAGAAATGGGGGAAATGTAAAATGGCACAACCTCAATAAGGCTTGACTTAAACCAAGTCAATTTTTTGTATTTTTCAAGTAGCTCGAGAGTTGGCCCGATGCGGTTACACCACTACCTCAAAAGCAATTGTTGTCCAAGTCAGGTTTCAACAATAATCAGTGTAGTAAAAATCGGTCTGGGCGGCCGATTAATCACCGCCCAGGCAGTTATCAGCTGCCCTCCGACCTAGAAATCACTTCATCGGTCAACTTTATCGGTTGTGGTGAAAATCGGTCCTGGGCGGTCAATGAAAGGGTTTGACTTGATTTTCAATCCAACACACTAACCAGTTTCTTTTATAATTATCAATTTTATTTTACCCATTTGACCCGTTACAGATACAACCTAACCTAATTTGTCCTATCCATAAGTAAACAGGTTAAACGTGCCAGCTTTACATTATATGATGCCATTGAACATTTTGCACTATGTAGAGTTTTGGAGCAAGACTTTATAATATTGCTAATTTGGGTAACATGTCTATTTTATGGAATATGGTTCAAAGTAGGTACAAAATACCACAAAATCTAACAATCCTTTTTTATTTTTTTGCTTTTTTTAAAGAATAAAAGAAAGAAGATAATGAAACAAGTACAAACCATCTGCTCCAGCATAGTAATAGCACCTAGGTTAAATATATGCTGCATCCTGAGGTCCATTCTGATTGCCCTCATTCGGTCCCACAAGAAGTTATATAAACCGAGAAATTTATCATCATATGGTTGATTTAGCAAGTTCAAAAGATAATCCATTGTTCTTTGCAGGATTTCCATTGGTCGTATCAGTGCAGCTTCCCTCTCAGCAGTCCTCGTGTACTGAAGATTTCACGAAAAATGTATCATTCCATAAACAATATAAGATTAAAAGAGCTCGACAGTAGAGAAGGCGATTTGACCTATTTGCTTACAAAAAAGTTAAATTGGGCTTCATTTTTCTCGAATGGATCAAATGGAAAATTTAGCAAAAAAATAGAACGGGTTAAATCGGCTGAACGGATCAAACGAGTTAAAAGTTGACCAAAGTTTATTTTTAGGCATACTACCTAAGTCTTTTTTAATGTCTTTATAAGAAGAAGATTATAATTATAATTATAATTATAATTAAACTGTTTTTATAATTCTTAATAAGACAAGATTGATTTATAAAAAGGTGTAATCTTCATCAAAATGTATTTGATTGTACAGTTTTTGCTATTTTGGGTATTGAACTTCAAAAGTTTCTATTTTGTGTACCAAAGTTTTAATTTGCTGCTATTGTATGTACTTTGGTTACATAAAAAAGGAAAAAATGTATAAGTTCAGTACATACGATAGGAATTTAATACACACAATAGCGACAAATTAAATGTTCAATACACACCATAGAAATTTTAAAGTTTGATACACACAATAGCAAAATGTGTATAGTTGGATACATTTAAAAGAACTTTACCCAATTTAAAAAACAGAATGACAAAATAGTTTTTGTGGGTCAACCCGACCCAGCCCGTTTTGACCTGTGACTAAATTGACATGTTTCAAACCAAACTCGTTTTGACCTGCTACCAATACCACTGAGCCATATTGCCACCTCAACATAGTACGGTAAAACAAAAGTTCTGACCTTTTTAACCGCAAGAGATTCAGTTGTTTGGTTTCTATCTCCATCCAAACGTTCATATTGATCAAGATCTCCTTTCCTCTCTCGCTCTGCTCTTTCTTGCTCTGAAACAGAAAAACAGAAATGTATAAATGTATCAGCATTGAATAAGTAATTAAAAAAGTTCTGAAAGAATCTTTGAACAGGCTATAAACTCACCACAAATCCTAAAGAAACTCTTAACACGAAAGCTACCAACGACTTAACAGTATTTCCTCAAAACCTAAAGTGGTGATTCTGTCCAGGTTTGAACAGATGTCTGTCAAGTGTGACTTTAATTCAAGTAATTAGCTGTTAGTTTTCTGTTGAGTCTGTTACTTCTTTTCTTATTGTACGATCCTAGCCATTCATTTAAGAAATAAATTTAATTGCTCAATCTTAACCATCCATTTAATCCAAATTTGGAATTCCAATTTTGACTTTTGTTAGTTTGACTTCATTAAATAGATAAATAAGCCAATTCTTCTATCGTATTTATAATTCCCTTGGTCAATTTAGTTTTGGTTTATCAACTCCATAAAAGTAGGACTTTTATTAATTCTTCATCTACAAATGGATATTTGTTATTTGGCCTGGCAGATAAAAGCCGCCGCATACGTTTAATTATAACTCATGTATTTAATTATTTACCACTTATCTCATGGACATACATTTATAATCAAACTTTTAAGCTTATAATTCTATCCTTATCTTTACCAGCATATGTTTAATATTAAATGTAAACTATATAAATATCTTCCACGCTATATATACATTCCTGTAACGTGAACAGCATTTTACATTTTCCATTCCATTGAATAATTTTTCACATTTATTTCCTTCATCATCTTTATAATAGCAATAATAACAAACTACAACTCTCTAGCTGAAATTTATGGAGACAATGAGAACTTTCATCAATGGCAATTCTTTAATTGGGCAATCCTAATCATTCATTGGTCAAAGTTAAAACTCAATTTTGACTTTAAACTACAAATTTATCAAGAAACTTAATTTCAAATAATTTTGTTAAATCTTATTACTTTAATATTCTTTCAAAAAGTAATAAAACAAAATATATTTTAATTAACTATATTACATGCTAATCACATGATTTTTTATATATATGCATTCATTAAATATATCATATTTTCCATAAATAAGAATAATCTTTTAATATTAATAAAAAACTAACATCAATCCATTTAAATAGACAATCATCGCTCTTCATTTAATTAAAATTAAGGGCATTTTTGTGCAATCTCAGCTTTTTATTTGGTCAAAATTAAGATCAATTTTAACCCCAAAGCAACTGTTAAACTCTGTTTTAGGCAAAATTAATCCACCGAAATTGTAAATTAAAAAAAAAGATTTTTCATAAAAATAGCAAAATTATTGCACCAAATGTTGTGCATATATCCTCTTACTTTGAATTATATCTATCAAATAGCAATATTAAATATCTTTTAATTAGCTCACTCTTGTGCAAATATCATTGACTTTCAATTTTAAGATTTACCATTAATTTAAGGTTTATCTTCTAATAGCTTCGAATATTGATTTCTACATATTGGTAGATATCATAATCAATACTTTTTGTCACCTCCATTAATTTAGGCATTCTTTAAGTCAATCTTCAACTACAAATACAATTGTACTCGCGCGCGCACACACACACTTACATATACCTCTTGACTTTTTTTTCTCTCTTTCTCCTTTAATCGAGTCTCACGGTTACAAAGAGGTCTTACAAAATATTTGTTTTTGACGATAATAATAATAATGTACATTTTTTTCATTCGTTATTATTTTGTAGCAAATATTTTTCGTTACCCGTGTAGTACACGAAGCACTTAGGTAGCTTGTAATAGTTGTTCATTTTCATCTGATGAAATTCTCTCAAAGATTTCTATAAATTTCCTAACAATGGAAAAAGAAATGTAGCATGTACTGATCAATAAAACCAAATGTATAAAAGAGGGTGTAAAGCAATCTTCCAATAGTCTATAGACCCTAAAAAATCAAATGTATAAAAGAGGCATGCGACTTAATTCATCATTCGAAAATACGTGAAAGTATCATTATCGTGTATTAAACTACATACTTAAAACTGTTATAGCTGTTCATTATTTAGAAGAAGAAAAATGTGTGCATCTATAAAATGAAACAAAAGAACATATAAGCCCAACGTGCTAATTAGTTAGAGCTATAAATAAGTGTGGTTCAAGTTAACCTTAATAAGAAAACATAAAAGAATACCTGGACACATATCTGGACAATATCCAATTATAACCGTTGATGAATCTTGATCTTCATTATCGGTTTGTATGTTGTTATTAGCGAACTGATCAGCCTGCTGTGGCTTTTGGTTTCGATTCCCAGTATCACTTGGCTCAGGTTGGCTAAGTTCGTCTCTAAAACGAGCCAATCTCTTTGCTTTGGCTTGCAATTCTCTGCAGTTGATTATGAATGGACAGATTCAGGTTATGTTTCTAATGGTCAAACGAGTCATAAGTTGCTTGCTCAAGTGTATTTTTAATGCATTAAACTCTTCAATTTATTCAAGTATTAGAAAATTAATATCAAATATTATAATTTCTGGTATCATACTTGTGACCCAAATCTGTTTTGCCCCATTACCCAACCAACTCGCCCATTTTGACAACTCTAGTCAACAGCATCATACCTTTCAGTGTCATCATGTGCAGAACTGTTGTTCCCCTTCAACCCTGGATCAACCGAAAAAGGTAACCTACTTCGCTTCGAAACAGGTAAATCGATTTGATTGGTTGCAGGTTCTTCAGGTTTATCAAGATCAACAAACGGTGGAGTCCAAACATGACTATTGGGCCCTTTGGTTAATCTAGGAGGAGATACAGAGGGCCTACAACAGTAAAAAAAAGTTCTTACGTACACGTACAGACAGCATATCTATGAGCTTGAAACTTAAATTACCTTTTAGTTTCACTTGAAGGACCAAATTGTTGTCCTGGAAGATTCTTTTGATAAGTACGAGGAGGGGATTTGGTTATCTGAGGAACAGGGTGGCTGCAAATATGTAAAGCCCCATAAATCAATATAGATTAAAGCTTACAGAAGAAAGACAAAAGCAGAAAATTTTTTTCTTCACTGGCACGTACGATTAAATGTGTCGTAATTAAACCTGCCAATAAGAACTTAGAATGGCTCAACTAAATGTGCAAGAATTGAAAAATAGCACCAGATATAGGGGACTTCCAAAATAGCAATTGAAGATGTATTCTCCTTCTGATCTACATAAGACTGATTGCTCAATTTGAAAATATAGTAATCAGCAACAAGTCCCATACAAATTATCTACAATGCAGTAAAGTACTAGTCGTATATATTTTTTATACTAAAATATTAGTCAGAAAAACGGAGTCCACGATTGCTAGTGGTAAGCAAAAGCTTCAGAGAAGATCAACATTTGTATAAAATAAAAGATATTTGATAGATATTATCCAAAGCAGTTGCTACATGATCAACTGATGACATGTATTTTCTATTTCTTCATACTTTATGTTAACACATACTGTTCGAGTTTGTTCTTGGGCAAGATTACCATTTTCTGCACATTATTGGTAAATAGTAATCATTACAAAATACCTTTGGCAGTGATTTGATCCACAAGAAAAGAATTGGTTATGCTGAAAAAGAAAAGAAAAGGAGGGTAACTTGCCTTAGTTGCCTCCCTACAAAAGTTGTTGAGTTTTGCAGAACCTCTTTATAAGTAGAGATTGAAGGTGGTGATCTTGTTCTTTTCAGATCTTGGACTTGGGTTTTCGCAGGAAACTCAGTTGCCGGATTACGGGATGGAACAATAACCGGTACTGCAGGACTTTGATTGCCTTCAGCTTTTAAAGAAGAACTATTGAACCTAGAGGAGGAAGTGGCAGATTTTTAGACCAATTTTCCAGTAAACATATTATCAGAAAGCACATAAACTTAAGGTTCCTTGTTTTCCTTTCACAAAGTTGCATCGTTTTAGGGTTTCCAGTTAACCTATCACTAACATCGAACCTAGTTACTTAAAACGACAAATATGAAATCAAATCATACGAAAGATCGTACCAGGATTGTGATTGGGGAGGAGGTCGGTAACCAAAGGAAGGATTTTGTTGTTTCGGAGTAGCGGTACCAGGACCTGAGTTCTTGTCGAATCCCTGAGACCACATTTTACAGTACTCACAAATACAGTGTGTTACCCTCTTTGAATTCCTTCATCGTCTTCGTATCACAATGCCAACACAACCTATACAGAATGACTTGAGATCACAGTTTAGTAACAAATTCCATATGAATCAAAAGTATGAATGTTAAACACCAATAACATAAATCTTAACTGATTTTCGAAAGACAAGAAAATTAGACAATGAACTAGATGAAGACAAACCTTGTGTTTGACACATAGTTAGCTTGATAGAGCAGATGGTACGGTCAATTTAAAGGGTAAATCGTTAATTTCCGCAGTTAGGGTTCTTGAAATCTTCAATCTCATCCCAATACTTAAAATTTCATGCTTCAAACTCGAGTGGTACCGATTGCAACCTCAACATACCTCAAGACCACCGATTGCAATTCGCATTTGGTTAAAATTGGGCAAAATTATGGTGAACTCTCGAGCAACCATAACCCTAATCAATTTTATGTTCATTTAAAGATTGCTAAAATACTTGAAACTATTTTTTTACAAATTTTTAATCTTAAACTTTAAAATCTTATTTTATCTATACTATATTATAAGTAATTTAAATTACTAATTTATTTCTTATTTAACTATATAAGAAAGCTATTATATAGAGTTAATTAGATTCTTAAATACCATTTTTATAGCTAAACATTCTATAATAAATAATGTTTAAAAAAATCAAGTCAATGCAAATTAATTTTCAACATATATGATATTAAATACAAATTAAAAAATAAATAAAAATGATCTTAATAAAAATAATAGTTTAAATATATTATCATGTAACACATATTTTAATTTAAGTATTAGAAAATACGCATAGCTAGAACTTATAAATCAAATAACATTTAACCTAAATTTATAGATATTTTCAGATTTTTTAAATAGTTCGTGTAATCAAAACAAAAGGTTTAATATATAATATGTTTAATATTCTTTTTGTTTCTTATTTATTATTTTTTAAAATTAATAAAAGAGTTATAAAGAAAAGAGAAATAAAGGAAATGGAAACATGAGAAAGAAAATAGATACAATGCGAACGAAAATTGTTCGATGTTATTATAATGCGTGATATAAT
>JAUEJL010056865.1:0-19407 GCA_032274825.1 Drosophyllum lusitanicum | reverse complement strand
TGTATTTATGTAAGAATGAAAACCGAATTGTAAAAACCGATCCAACCGAATTGTAATTTGGATGGTTTGGTTCAGATCTTAAGATTGTTTAGATGGATCCAATCTCATTTTTCAAAACCGAAATACAATTAGATTTACTCAATTAAATCAGATTAAACCAATCCATCCAAATATACACCCTATGTTTTATACTCTTTTTCTGTCAGCTTTAAAGATGGGCCTGGGCCTGGGCTGGTTCTATTTTGGGCTACATTTTCTGACTAATGGTAATGGTCATAACTCATAAATGGCATTAGAATATCAATTTTCACTCTCTTCTCATTGGCATTAAATATTCAGATGAAGTTGCCCAGTTGATAAAAGCCCATCTAATGCCCAGGAAATGCTGATCCCTCAGATGGAAGATTAGACTATTACATGATCCATTTTTTCAAGATGTTGAAGAATGCTTTTAATTGAGGGTGGTATGCTAGTAATGGGAGGTGATCCTTACATAACAAAAGTGGTTAAACATAATAACTTTATACATCACGAACTTGTATCATCTGTATTAACTGCTTATATATTATTGTGTATAACTAAAAAATGTTATGTATAAATCAGTTCCCTTTCTATATGCAACTTTAGTAGAAAGAGGTTCAGTGTCCTACTCTGTATTCTTACTTTTAAGATCAAGACAAATATCAGAAGCAAGACATGCGATAAAAAAAAGAGAATTAGTGGATTACACATTTTATCGTTTAATGAGTAGCATGGTGAAGTACGAAAATTGAATAGGACGTAGAAAAAAATTCAAAAAAAAATCCAAGGTTTGAGGTTCTGAGTTCGGGTCCCGGATTTTGATTTTTGACACATGCTAAGCCCTAACAATTTTGATGTAGGAACCTGTTGGATGAATTAATGAATTGGAATATAGAATTTTGTTTATGCTTTGTGCATGTTAAGGCATTTTAATTTTTAAATGAAGCAAGATACATATAACCGTGTTGGAATATTCATATGAACACGTACATTTAATCAATCCAAATTCGAAATTCTTTTCTCTTTTTATTTTTTTTATTTTTAAAACATATGGAAAATTGGGGAACCTTAGTTAATATTCTTTCTGTGTAAAAAAAGGATAATTAAATGGTTTTTTTAATTTTTTTTATAAAAATAATACTTAATTTGTCGAGCAAATGGTACACTTCCTTTGAAGCATCCTATGCATATCGCTTATGCAAGAAACCCTAAAATTATTAAAGTTTTTAGTTCATTATTATGTAACTTTTAAGTGCAAAATGCACAAAAATTACTATTTTTACACTTAAAAATATAATCAACTTTCAATTTTGGTTATGTTGTATACAATGGATAACCGAATATACGTAAATTCAAATTGCTTGAAATTCAAAGGATTAAACACATTGTAGTGTGTGTTATTTCAACTAAAAATAGTGTAAAATGTGTAAAGCCGTAACTATGCATATCACTTTACCCGAAGAAACTTCACATTTATCCTTATATACATCATGTTCTTCTCATTTTACTCATAAGATTTTCTTCCTTGAGATATTGTTGCCTTCAACGACGACAATGAGCACTAAGGTTGTCGCCAGTACTATATCCACGACGACGATGAGCACTCAAACAAACCTGTTCAATAACACTCGTACAAATCGATATCAAACCCAATCTACAAACTCGGGTCGATATCAACAACGTTGGGGCGATGGGCACTGAGATCAACTATCAAACCCAAACTACAATTCTACAAACTCGGATCGATATCAACAACGTTGGGGCGATGGGCACTGAGATCAACTATCAAACCCAAACTACAATTCTACAAAATCGGATCGATACAACCTTGTCGACGTTTTATGACTTTACTTCATTAATCTTATAAATAAACGTACGCATTCATAAATGTGCCGTAGAATTCTTAAATTTTATTTATATGATAAGTTTGTAATACAATCTTATATATAAAATACACGATCATGGAAATTAAAATCAATCTTCAGTGCATGCATGATCAGTACCACAGTCTCTGAGCCAATAACGGTAACCGAAGCTGGCAGCACCAACTGGAACATCTTTCATCACCCATTCGTGTCCTTTCGGATAATATATTCCTGTCCGAGGATCCGGAATCCAACAACTTTCTTGATCATGTTCCTCGTAATAACATTGTTTATCTTGTCCTTCATGTTGTACCTCGTGCTTAAATGATTGTACTTGATCACCTTCATCTTCAGTCTCATAACTGTACTCGATATTCCATCTTGCCACCTTACTCATGCAACGTCCCACAACTGCTTTGGAAGTAAAGGTACTACTCTTCCTGCATGGGTTACAAGTCACAACCAAAACCTCGTTAATTATCTTATAATAATAAAACAAAATACATGTATACACGTACGTGCTCGTGAATATTGATTTTGGGTAGCACAAATATAAACAATTTGATTAACATTTACACTACTCGAAGAAAGTTGAGGGATAGCACGAGCTACATACTAGGTTCGATAATGCAATTACAACTTCTAAAACTACTATGTTAGACCATACTTTCATAATATGATAATGTACATCAATAAGTACAATATCAATAAGTAAATCCTAATGTAGAAAAATTAGAAAACTCGAAAACCGTTAATATAATAGAGAATCGGCATTAGAAGACCTTCCTATACCAAAACAAGACGGGATTGAGTTTTATTGTTGTTCTTAGTATAATTAACTACAAAAAAGAAGATAATGCATATCACTACTAGGGGCATATTACTAAAATTAGGAAAAGACAGTTTTTCGAGTGATCGACGATTGAAAAGCAAAGAGAATAGAGTCGGACCTAACAAGTAACGTCTTAAGGGTCGATGCGAGTGTCATGGTTCGAAAGGGTCGAGACTCGAAACCGGTCGATGAGAAAACTTGTTTGTCCGAGTATATATGTTACAAACTGATCTTATGGATGATCGAAAGGTTTGAGCCTTGATTTATATATATATATTGAGACAGTTATATATGTACAGAATATATATAGACAGAAAGAACAAATTCTCCTACGCGTCCTTCTTTTTAATTCCGTAAAATCGAGAATTGAGACGCACATATAAAAAGCAACATGATGTGAGTTCTCTTCTATTCTATTTAATTTTTCACACTCTTTTGAATAGATTAAAGCCAAGGAATATAATCACTACGTAAAGGATAAAATCGCATTAAGTAACCTTTACATAATATATGGATTCTGTTGCGCTTACCACTCGGTCAAAGGAATAATTCTTGATGGTTAATACGTTACTTAATTTTTTCTTTTATCTTAAGTAGCATAGCTCGTCTACATCTTAATTTTGGTAGGTCGTATGATTACGGTATGCTGATATGGTCGCCAACAGTTTTTATATATTCATGCTTTTGTCGTCGGGTTCATGGTAAAATAAACTTAGAATATCAACAACGATGACCCAAAAATATTAATATGGTAAAAAACATAGTTCTAAAATTTTAATATTCAATCACACGTGATTCAATATACAATCACATGTGAATTACGAAAATGTCACTTCGCTCAAATTTTTAAAATGCAATATGGACCATTGATGACATTCTTCTATTTATATTAAAAAAATCGAAAATTTAAAATTATACTTAAAAAGTTAAGGAGTGGCTATATATCCTGTACGACAACCAGGTCCGCCCTTAAACGTAATAAATATTGATCATTCATTTGAAAGGAATCAATAGTCATGTCCTCGATTTATCTCATAGATCGATCCATCACAACTAATATTCATAAAATGAATGTTTCACTTTCTTTTGGGTTCTGGCAAAGTACAAACTTGGATTGTTAATCACTCGTTTTTTAGGGAATCAAGAAGTCTGATCTTCATTTTACATTCTTAAATTTTTATTAGCAACAAGATAATTTATATAATGTTTTTATTTTTATTTTTTTATAGTTATGGATTAGTGAAATTATATTTCAAAAAAATTAAAGGCATTATACGTACGTACGCCTAAGTGACACGTTAAGCGGATGGGTCGTTACTATCTGTCGTGGCAAACTGAATGGGGGCATGTCGGCGTGAACGTATGATGTCGTCATTAACTATGTATGTATGTTCTTAATTAAATATGAGATAATTCGAAAAAAAAAAGATCTTTCTTTATTTTCTTTTTTTTTTCAAACTCAATAACACAACTTAATAATTTGTTTTCTTTTCCGTTTTTTCCATTCACTTTTTTTCCCTCATTCATTCCTTAAAAAAATCGAGAACAGAGCATAAAAAATAGTTATATTTACAAGTTTTTATTTTTAAACTCTTAGTTAGTTATCATTATTACAACATTTGCAAGCGAATGATGTCTTAAGTACAAAGTCAGCCTAGAGATTTTGAAGGCCCTATGCAATTTTTAGTAAAACAGACACTAATTTATACTTATATATAGGTAGATAGAGTGAATCAACACAAAGGTACAGTAGTCCATTATTCAACCATTGTCAGCAATCACGAAATCAGCATAACCATTTGAAGCATTTGCTTCCAATAAGCTTACATATACCTTAATAATAAGAAATTAGAATATATATTTCAGAATTCAAATCTCAAACACAAATTCATTTATATTTAGTCATTTACTAACCTCAAACACAAATTCAGGTTCAAGTCGACTTGCAACTTGTTTTTTATTTCACTTTCATGTGGGCAAATATGGAAGCATAAAAATAAAGTTAAATTTTTCTAGAACGATAATTTTCAAATGTTTAAAAAACATCACATATATAATAAAGAGTAAATTACACAAATGGTCCATGTGGTTTGTCACTTATTACACCCACGATCCTTAAACTTCATTTATTACGCTGGTAATCCTTACTACTGACAGTGATCTGGTTACCCCATATACACCTAAAAAGACAGTAATACTCTTTTATAATTAATTTGTTTATTTTTATTAGTTTTATTCTATTAAAAATGAATTATAAATTAAATAGGATTTAATAAATAAATTATTAACTTTCTCCACCACCATAACCAAAAGTTTGAACCACCACCACCTTCTACCGTTGACCATCGTCAGTACAACCCACCCACCCTTGACCACCGTCTACCACCACCCACCCTTGACTACCGTCTCACCACCGTCTACCCCCAAATGTCGCCCGTCAAGAAAACCAATAACCACCACTTTCTACCACCCCAAATCAAAAACAAGATCAAGAACACCATGAGGGAAAATCCACCTAAATCAAAACAATATATGAAAATCTAGAAAAAAAAATCAAGATCTTAAGTGCTACACAGATCAGAAAAGCATGAACAAACCCTAATTTCAAGAGAGAGGGAGGAGTGTGTGTTTGTGTGTAACAGAGAGAGACAACAATGGTGGCGATAATGTACAACGGTGAAGATACGGCAGTAGTGGCGATGGTGTTCATACACAAATCTGAAATCGCACGAGGGGAGGTGAACAAATCGATGGTCAACGGCGGCGGATCTGAAATCACATGATGGGGGACGGGTCTGAGAGAAGGAGTGTTTTTTCCGGCGAGGGTGCGACAGTGGTGGTTAAGGCTAAGAGAAAGAGAGAGCGAGTGAGAGGTGCGAGGGTGGTGGTGTTTTTCTCCGGTGAGGGGGGTGGTGGGTTGCAGCGGTGGCTCTCCGGTGAGGGTGGTGGGTGGTCGTGGTGAAGTCAGTCATGAGTGGGTATGGAGAGATAGAAGGAGATGGGTATTGTGTGTGTGTGTGTGTGTGTATATATATATATATAATTAATTTATATACTAAAATGAATTTAAATTAAGAAATAAATAATTATAGTAGTTCAAGTGAAAAAAGAACATTTTGGTCTTTTTGATTGTACAAGAGACTGTTGGTTAAACAAAGTCCAAATAATAGGGAGTACCAACGTAATAAATAAAGTTTTAAGGACCGTAGGTGTAATAAGGGTAAACAATAAGAACCATCCGTGTACTTTAAATAAAAAAATAATTCCTAGTGTTTATTTATTTATACAACGGGCGAAATCTTGAAAATGAAAGCCGACCGTTGGAGAAACACAGTAAGAACCCTGCACCGCTGTCCTATACGATCAATATCAAATTTTGAGCCATTACGAAACAATTGTAACGGATACTTCCCCTTATCTTCCAAAAATCCCCCTTACTTTCATCATCATCATCATCCTCCAAGCTTGATCTCCGTCAACGAATTGTTTCCTATATTATCACTTTCGATTTGATTCATTCATTATCCGTATATTAGACGAAAATGGATTTAGGCTGCTTGGATTTGGGTTGTATCGAAAAGCAAATCAGTCAAAACTCTGTTGATTCAGATATAAACCCTAGCGATTCTTCGTCATCAAATTCGAAGCCTTCAAAGGTATGTATCTCTCGGAAATTATCATTTCTCGATTGGTTTGCTTTGGGCTTTCAGATTATGTTTAAGTATCAAGATCAAACCCTAAATTCATCGGTTTTGGGTTTTGGAATTTACTCTTTCGAATTTTGGGCGTTTCAATTCCTGATCGCTGACTATTGCTTCAGTAACTTATGCTTTTCCTGGTTTACTTTTCAGTGTTTGTTTCAGTTTGTTGTTTGCTTGAGTTTCCCCAATTTTATCTTTACTAACAATCTATTTTGAGGACATTCTGAATATTTAAGAAAATATATTAGTGGTAAATTTAACGAAAACTGCTAGTATAGTTAACCAATTTGACAAATATGTAGCTTAATATCGGATGTAAAACTTTTCATAGCCAGGTTGTGTATATGTTATAACGGAATGCCATTTTTTGTTGTTCGAAACTTTAACTTCAAAGTGTCAAAATTTTGTCTAAAAGTTGTCAAATTGTTGGACATCTTAATACAGTTAGATCACCAATGGCATTTACTATTTTGGAGTTTAGTCCTATGAGTCCAAACAGAAACTATCTTATTGGGTCATACATTATTTGAAAGTCAAAATTGACACTTCTTAACTCTAAATTGAAGGAGGTGGTATGTAATGCAGAAAACATAAGTAATGAGCATTGTTGTGTTTTACATTAGTAACATAGACCACTCACAACTATGTTTTAGATTAATAGTGTATACTAAACATCTACTTCAATGCTTATAGTTGGTCCTCATTTATAGATTTACTACTGAAACGTTTTCTTGAAAAGACCGAAGTTAGCACTCTTTTATATGTGGTCAATTATTCTAGAAAACAACCAAAACCAGACCTGTGGAATCCCCACCTCATCTCAAAGAGTTGAATAAAACCTTATAGTATGTGGCATTTATGTGGATTCTCAGTTTATGCATCACAATCTTGTATACAATTGTATACTTTTAACTAGTTGATATAGCCAGGAATTTTGGTAAAAATGACTAAATCTTGAAGAACTTGGTTATTGCTGCATCATGGGTCAGTTATTGTACTTCACTTCTCATTTGTGTCTTTTTTTCTGGAGAAATACAGAATAAGGCATTGAAAGAGGGAAATCAACCTAGTCCCCGTTGTCTTAATAGAGCAACGGCTCAAATTAAAAAGCCTCCTCGCCGTAAAACTTCACCTCTCAGCTGGTTTCCACGCAAGAAAGTGGATTCCTACTTAAAAAGAAAATTAAAGTTACTTCAGGTAGTGTAAAATGCTCTCTTTTTATTTAAATAAAAAAGAAAAAAGGTTTAGTCTGAAAAAATCACACATATATATTGTTAACATGCCAATTTCAGGAAGTAGATGGGATGAGCTCAACTCTCGATGAGACCCTTGGTGACACAAATCCCCATTTCTCAAAAGTTCTTAGAGAAAAAATAGCAGTTCGAGAAGCTGCTCACAAGGCAATACAGGCTCGAAAGGCCGCACTGGTTGAAGCATCTTGGTGTCGTATACTTCGTGCAGCAAGGTAATATGCAAATCTAGTTTTTAAAATAAAAAATATACTAGTTGTTGTGATTTATAGAGAGAAGAGAATGAAGAGAAAGAACTAACTCATATGCATTAGGTAGTCCTTAATTTATAGACATAAATTGGGTAATAATTAGAGAAACAAATCTTCTATCTATGGTAATAAACATCTCCAAAGAAACCTACGATTATCTAACCATAATTAGCGGATATGGACATTTATCCTATATATTCATAACACCCCCCCTAGATGTCCATTAAATGTTTTATGCCTCATTAACCTTACTAGGTAAAACCTAATGGGAAAAAGCCTAGTGAAGCAAAAAGAGTACATTAATACTGGATGCTGCCTCATTAAAAACCTTGTCAGGAAAAACCACCGGGACAAAACCAAGGCGAAGGAAAAAAGAGTGAAACTCGTATTTTCTTCCCCTAACGATCACATCACATGAGTTCTTTAAGTCGGAGCAACCCAATGTCATGAACTAGCTTTATAAAAGTCGAAGTTGGAAGAATCTACCTGGCCTTTAATATATATCCTTCCTTAAGCTTAGTAACAACAAATTTGCTTTTCAAAAACCTTCGATCACACTACCAGATATGGTACTTATATTTGCCTCTTGTATCGTTAAATGAGAGAAATATCTCCTTTTCTTGAGAATGGTGTGCGTACATGCACTATCCACTAGAGACACGTCTTCATCATCAATATCCAATAGACAATCCATATTATCATAAAAAATTTATAAATAATTAAAACTCAAACAATTGAATCACCACCATAGTACTAAGACGTTCATAGGACATCAAAACATGCAAAAATAAAAACATAGGGAACAAAGACAATATAGTTCGACTTTAATTATTAAAACTCAAACAATCGACTCATTTGTCAGAAAATCACCAGCATCCGAATGAGTTAAATTATTTTGGTCCATCCAAACAAGTTAAATTATTTTGGTCTTTTGGAGCATAGAGGCTATCAATCTTCTCTTTCTGATATGCAAAATTAACTTTGACCCCTTTCCCTTTGTTCTTGAGTGATTGTTGGTATAGTTCTACTAGATGCTTTGCCTTACGACATGTACGGGCCGAATGATTTTCCATGCCACGACGATTACACGTTTTGGATGTGTTACCTTTTCATCTTTTTCACATGTGTTTTCATGAAAATGTATCCAACTTCTTTTGCTATTGTGTGTATTCAACTTTAAAATTTTCTATTGTATGTATCAAACATTTAATTTGTCACTATTGTGTGTATTAAACTTTCTCTTGTATGTACTAAACTTATATAAACTTTTTCATTTTTTATGTAACCAAAATATATACAATAGTAACAAATTAAAAGTTTAATAAACACAATAGAAACTTTTGAAGTTCGATACACACAAGAGCAAAATATGACAAGTTGGATACATTTTGGTGACCCTTTTTCTTTCCATTGTCTTGCCACTTTTGATTATATCGAACACCAGGCTAACCTCCTCGGCCACGACCACGGTCCACGATTTCCACTTTGATCATTATATTTTGCTACCGCTTCTGGGAATGAGGCAGGCCAATTGGACGGGTCTCATGGTTTTTCTAAAAATTACAGTCCCATAACATATATGTTTCTTTTACTGCTATAATATTAAATAAAATTGTTATCATATAACAAGAGATCATTGGTCCAAAAAAATATTATAAATAAAAGGAATTATTTTTGAACAAGTGTTATCCAGGAAACAATGGATGACATACAAGCATGAAGGAACAATTATAAAGAGAATCGCCTTATTATATAGTTAAGTTCATATTCCAAGGTTTCTGAGAATTCCATATAAAATTTAATATTAATTTGAAAGTTTACCTCAAGTGTGTTGAATCTCTGATACGAAAACAAGAGGTCCGTGTAATAGCCTTTCGTCGATCATATTTCCGTTATACTTTTTGAGAGAGCTACGTGCTGATAACATGTTGTGATTTACAGAGAGAAGAGAATGAAGAGGAAGAACTAACTCATATGCATTAGGTAAACCTTAATTTATAGACATAAATTGGGTAAATAATTAGAGAAACAAATATCCTATCTCCATAAACATCTCCAAAGAAACCTGTGATTATCTAATCATATGGACATGTATTTATTTATTCATAACACTACTATATTTTAAATTCTATTTTATTTAATCAAGTTTGTGCTCTCAGGATTGAGAGTAAAGAAGCTGAAGATCTTCTGCTGAATGCAGAAAAAAGTGCGACTGAAGCTTTTGAATCTGCAAAAGAAATAGGAGTAATCATGTATGACATGGAAGATTGCCCGAGAAAGCATTGCAAAATAGAAACATCAGCTGGAGAAGAATCGACTACTCATACGGTTACAACCTCATTTGACACAGCATTTGAAGTTGATAAACAAGTGGCAGCTGCTGTGAAAGCTGCATTCGTCAAACTCTCAACTTGTGCATCCATAGGCAAACAAGAATTTAAAGAGATCTTGAAAAAAATTAGTCAGAATCCCGATTTAGATGAAAACTCCCAAGATATATTCGAGTCCTCTTCAGAATGTGAATCAGATGCAGGGCCTGATTTTGAAGCAAATTCTCATAAAAATGAGATAGAAACGAATAAGGAAAAACAAAGGAAAAACCTTGTTGACATGATGTTGCAAAGGCTAAGGTGTTTGCACGAAGAAGAACTTGCTTCACTTGCCACTATAGTTGCAACATGTGGTCTAAGTGCTGCTTTAGCTGAAGCTGAAAATAGTAGTGTTAATAATGGTGGACGGGTTTCTTTCAAAGAAGAGCTACTGGGTCTCGACAAGTTTCTGGTCAAACGTTTGACTAGACTTGAAAGAGAGATACAAGATGCAAAAGGTGCAAAAATTAAAGAAACACAAGATAAAGATAACGACAAGATTACAAAAGAGACTGAGGTGGTTGTTCCTGATTTGGGAAGTATGCTAATCAAACACACTTCAAAACTTGAGAAAGAGATAGAAGAGAATAAAAAACGGTGTGGGAATGAATACGAGCCCAAGGGGAAAAGATCTGAAAGATTAAAGCAAGATACAAATACTAACAATAATAATAATAATATACCAGGTCTCGGTGAAGTATTGGTGAAGCGTGTGTCACGGCTTGAAAGAGAGGTACAGGAAGCAAAGAAGGAAAAAGAAAATGTTGACACAAACAAAGAAAAAAGGAGTAAATTAGTTAATGATAACGGTATTGAGAGCTTGGATCGAGTTTTAGTAAAGCATGTTTCAAGACTTGAGAAAGAGAAAATGGCTTTTGGGGACATGAAACTGAAAAAAAGGGAGAAAAAGTTTGATTTGGAGCATGGCGAACAGAGTTTGGACCAAATTTTGGTCAAACACAAGTCAAGACTCGAGAGGGAAAAGGTGGCTGCTACTGATGTGGAGAAACCCGACAACCAGATTAAAAACCCATTGGTGGCTAAACGAGAAGCAAGAGAGAAAGAGTTGCAAGAAGCATGGGGAGGCATGAGCTTTGGGAACTCGATACGTCCACATGTCTCTAGGCTACAAAGAGAAAAGGCAAGTTTTCAATATGTCTCACTTATGTGTTACTGTGATTAATCTTGAAAATAAGGATTAGTTTGTTTTTTCATTTTCTTTTTATGATGATTTAATCTTAATTTATACAGGCTGCATGGGTTAAAGCCGAAGAAGAGGAAAGGAGAGCAGCCGAGGAAGCAAGGGCGGGTTAGAGGTCAAATTCTGCCATCTGACGGTGAAATTGTGAAAAGCTTTATTCTTTCATTCTTGATAAATTCTGTAAACTGTCGATAGAAAATCGTCTTTTTATGTTTGGTTTTAGATAAACTCAAGTATCAATGATCCATCATTTGATTCAGCTTTGTATATCAATTAAAAAATATTCTGGTGGCATCATCTGTAAAAGTGTCAAATGGGAACCCTTTGGCTACTCTTTGGCTTCCACTATTTCTTTTTTTATTAATAAGTTCATCAAAACCTGTCACTGGAAAAAATATTAATAAATAAATAAGTTCATCAAAAAGGAAATTCTAGTTTCACGATCTCAAGCTGATGTGGATCTGGTGATGAGTAAACATCCAGAAGATTTCAAGCTATAATGAATGGAAAGTAGTCGACACTGGCCGGGGAAGTAACAACTACATGTTTATTGATTTTGTTTTGTTTTGTTTTTATTCTATAACAAATACACCAAGTTATGTATCTAGTTTAATATACAAATTATCACTTGCAATTTAATGTCATGCAGTATACTAGATTACTTGGCATCCATCAACAAACCCTGTTTCTTTCTAGCACACACATTACAGTTTTTAATATATAAAAAATAGGATGAATGTAAATGGGTAGAAAGATAAAGTCTTTTTTTGTGGAAAGATAAGTTTTTAATAACCCTAATATCATATTTTCTCTCTTTTGACTTGTGCTGTCGGATTCTACCCTTGGCGTGTGACCCAATAGGCCCGTGCCTCATCAGTAGTGATGCCAGTATATGTGTATCAGTGGACAGGTAACCAACAAAGTCTACATGGCTCAATACAACAGTTCATCAGCAGTGGTAGATCCGTCATTATACTTCGACACCGGCGCTACCGACCATGTCTCTTCGGACATCCAGAAGCTTAACATCACAAAAGACTATAATGGGGATGGCAAACTACAAGTTGTTAATGGTAACCATCTGTCTATTTCTCATGTTAGATCATGTTCTTTGCCTAATCTCAAATTGCCCACTGTGCTTTTTGTCCCTAAACTCACAAAAATTTTGCTTTGTGTATCCAAGCTAACCCATAACAATAATGTGTGTATGGAATTTTGGCCTCATTATTGTTGTGTTAAGAATTTTCAAGGAAAAATAATCCTCCCAGTGGACATTAAAGATGGCTTGTACCGGCTACACATAAACCGCCCACCACTTTAGCTCTTAATTACCGGTGTTCAATTCGCACGTCTCTACATGGTTGGCATCAACTACTTGCTCATCCCCATGAACCTCTTTTACGGCGTTTAGTCTCTTCTTTTCAACTCCCTACTACTTCAAATAAATTTCCAATTGTTTGTGATTCATGACAGCTTGGAAAAAGTCATCGCTTTTATCTTTCTACTTCTCATGTTGCTTCTACTAGACCATTTGAATTATGTTCCTATCTTTAGTTACGCATTTGATAAGTCTCCATGTATGTATGTATGTATCATATATACTGTTACGATTCATTGCAAATATATGAGAAAATCACAAAGCCTTTCAGTGACTTAATTATAGTCAACTTTTCATACACGAGCACTAATGTTACCTTTTGATGAGTTGTCTAAAGTTTGCAATGCCCTCAAGACTAGAGAGAGTTATATATGCACACAGCACACGTTATGTTGGTAATTAATGGTAAATGACGACTTCCTTAGTGGAAACTTTACTCGATATATCCAATGGTGTTTACACTCGAGAAATCTCATCTCAAAAGAATAATATATGCATTCCTATCTAGTACGTGTCAACTATGAAGTTTTCTATATTATCATGTGAGTTGGACAAATTGTCAAGAATAACCCTAACTTTATTTACTTTTAAAAGTCACTTGGCTTATAGAAATGTTTCAGGACCTTGGTTGAAAGTTAAACCTGGATTTAATTAAGAAAATGATATCAAACTCGAACAACCTGATTCGAACAATTCGAGAAACTTGAAATTCGATTTGATGAGCAGCACTAATGATATAATATATTATTATATATTTTTCTAAAAGATTGTTGAGTAGTACACAATGTGACTTCTCAATTTATGACACTAATTTAATATGCTGGAATGGACATATGAAAGAAAATTGAAGTAACAATAATAAAGATGAACTGGAGCATAATGATATGATATTAAAATTGGTTCAAGCTGTGAACTTGAAATTCAATTGTTTAATTATTGGTTTATGGAAGACATCATGCTCATAATAATTTTTTTTATGAGATCATCTTATTATATAGCACAAGGAAAGTTATATTTTTTTCTACTGTATCTTTCTATTTCATCCTACTACTCACTAGATGAAGACGTACGTATGAAATCCACTAATTCTCTTTCTTCACATCCTGCCTTAATTTTGACACTTGTCTTTGATCTTATAAGTAGGAAAATGAGTAAAATACATAATAGAAGAATATAGAATCTCTCATAGTGAAATATGGAACAAGCCATGGGTTAGAGGTGATGGAATTCTGATGGTTGAACCAACTTCTTTAATTTCTTGAGATTAATTACCTGAAATTATGCATAAATATTGTTGCTTCAGGTCACGTACGTAAATGGTTGACTTGCAATAAATGAGATCAGGGTTTAATAAGATGTCTCGACCTAATTGTATAGATAGTCTAGGACTAATTAGGGTTTCTATTATATCTCTTGTGCCCTTAATTACCTACCCGTTATCTTTTATTCTCACTCACAAATTTAAGGATATAATGGTCCAATTAATAACCTTTTGTTATGTATGGCTAATTTGAGTTGTGTACAAATCATTTCTCTTTAATATAAGATGTTGCGCCTCTTGCCATCGCCACAGCGCTTCTTGCCGCCGTGTGACGGTTTACACGAACCCGCATTAGTATTACCAAAATGCTGTTTTAATGATTTTTGTAGTAGCTTTTAATCGCACGCAGAGACGTAAACCAGAGTGCATCAAATGTGAAAGGGTTAGATTAACTGACACATGCATCTTTGGGTATACGTATACGATTTTAAATGGTAAATTAATTAAACCACTTTTTTGACATTTAATATCAATTTTTTAGTCTTATAAATCAACCCTTTAGGCCCATAAATCATATGACTTAAGCCCACAACCCATTAGGCCCATTAAGCATATGGCTTAAGCCCATTACCCTTTAGGCCCATAAGTCCCCTGTATGATATGAGGTATGAGAGGACTAATATAGTGTTGGTATGTATCCTTTTGTACGCTGTGGAGATGTCACAATAAAAAAGTTTTTCAAGCCTTACACTGAAGCTTTGGAGTTGTAGGAAGGGCTTTCCCTCGAGATTTAATTGGGCCGAGTGATGGCCCGTAGGCATTTTCTTTGTTGATACTTGATAGGCAGTTGCTTCGTTCATAGTGGACACGTGGCAAGCTGTTATATGGGTCCTAATTTACCAGTAGTGAGAGGCTAGAAATAATTTGACTTTTTAAAAAATAAAAATTGAAAATAGCAGGTTAGTTGAGGATATGAAACTCAAAAGTTTTTTGTGGATATTCGGAAGAACAGGTAGAAATATTTTAAACTGTAATTCAGTGGTTAGTGGGCCTAAGGCTTCTGGATAGGAATTTAACCGGTTTGGAGGGGACGAGGGGTTATAAGGTAATCCGGTCTAACCAGTTTTGAATCGAAAAAAACTGCTTTCTTTTAATCCAGTTCAGAAAAACCGGCTGGGCCAAGACTACTACTACTCCCACCTGGCGGTACCTTTACCGTCTGTTTTTTTTTTTTTTTTTTTTGTAAACTGCCTCTACTCTGTTTTTTTTGTCTCTATTTTTTTTAACTACATAGGATTGAATTTATACTATAAAAAATATATACGAAAGAAAATTCAGATTTCGATAAGTTAAAATGGTTCAAGAGTATAAAGTTCAAATTACAACAATTGAATACAAAGTTCAAATTACTATAATTTAAATCAAAGTTCACAAACAAATTATGTCGGATATTTGGGTTCACAATCTTCGTTGTCGTCTTCGTTTGGAGGTGATATTTTAAGTTCCACTTCTTCATTGTGTATATTTACTTCCAAATTGGCATCAATTGCATCTTCTAGCGTGGTGATATGTTGCTTCCGAGCCACTCCATCCAAATAATCCTTCAAACAAATGCATACATCCACCAACTCCTGACTTAGTATTGATCTCCGTTGTGATATAACTCTGCCATTAACAGAAATGCGGATTCCAAATCTACCGTAGAAGCTTGGGCGGTTAGTAAATCACGGGCCATGGCGGCTAGAACTGGAAATTGCGGTTCCTTTTTTCCACCAAGCCAAAATATCGAACCTTTCAAACTCTTCAAAATTCATTTTTGATATAATATTGTTTGACATTTAATTTCCCAACTCGCTACTTGGGGTGATAGTACGTACCTGTTTGGGTTGAGCATATACTAGTGTGTTAAAAAGTGACAAATTTAAGTTACTTGAACCTCCACTATATAATTTCGCATGCGTTCTAATTTGATCATGTATCACGCTACTAGATCCGTATTTAGTTAAATAAATATCAAACATGTTTCAAAAATATTTGTTAAAATGGTTTACTTGGTTTTGGATAAAATTGAGGTCATCTTCAGTTAGATTAAAAGCAAATGCAATTTTTTCGATCAATGTTTCAACCCCGCCAACGGGTTTAAAGCCGTGGCACAAGTAAAATGGAGGTGGGATCTCCTTTTAAGTATTTTAAAAGTTTTTCTTTCATTGCCATGCCAATTTGTTGGAAAACTTCACTTCCAAATTCAAAGTCATTTAGTTTAGTAGCCAACAAATATATTTGATTAAGAACCAACGAGCTAGTAGGGTAATAAATACCGAATAAAAAAATTGTTGCGTTTTTTAAAACCCGAAGCAAATCGATTGCTTTGGCTATAGTTTTCCTATCCGAAACCGAATACGTGCTTGAGACATAACCCCTCTCATATAGACGATTGTTAAATGCTTGCAATATTTCCTTTTGCCTTAACGCGGAATACATCATCATCCAAGTTGAGTTGCAACAAGTTTGATATTCCAAATTATGACCCAGATATTTTTTATTAACCGACTTACAATATAGTTTATAGAAGAATGTTCAATATAGTCCATAATTAATTCATAGTCCTAAAGGACTAATTTTAGTCTTTGGATCAATGGAATCAATGGTCTAGATTAAATTTTAAAAATTTGGACGGAGTGGCATTTTCGTAATTTTTTGTAATTCACATGTGATGCTTTTTCGAATCACATGTGATTGTATACTAAATCTCATGTGATTAAATATTAAAATTTTAGGACTATGTTTTTTAAATGGACTTTATTGAACACAACTCATAGTTTATAACCATTTAGTCTCTTGTTGTTGTTACAAAGAACCGATTTTATCATTGCTTTAAATCCTAATCTAACCAACTCGATAACTTCCAAACCGGCTTGCACGGTTAATTTAATCATGTGTTCAATGCAATGGGTATGAAAAAACTTACCTTCTAAAATTGGTGAAAGTAATAATTTCAATCTTGAACCCGTGTTTGTATTATTCGATGCATTATCAAAGGATATAGAAAGAACTTTATTTTTTTATTTATAAAGACAAATTACCCTTTTTAAAAGTGAAAATAAATTACCCTCTCAATATGTCACATTTTTATAACATCTCTTCTAAGGGTAGTGCGACTTACTTAAGTATAATATAGTCATATAAGTTTTTAAATTGTTGTCGTGAAATCTTCATCATCAAAGTAGTAGAACGGTAACGCTTTTCTAATCACCAACTTTGTAAACGCTTCTCGTAGTTTTTTTTTGTCGTAAACAAAAACACCATCTTGCGGGGTAATATTCGCTTGACTCGGATCCAATCTTGAGGGAAGTGTCGTGCATGATTTTTTAATATGGTTCTTCAACGTCCCGTTTCCTTCCAATGCAAAAACTTTCGACAAAGTTTACAACACGTCTTTCTCGAGCCATTTGACATCTCACACAAATCATAATGATCCCAAACATCTTTGTTTTGATTGTGTTCGATCATTTTAACAACTTCAAGGATTCTCCCGACGGAAGATTCAACTGTGTTGAGGTCGGTATTAGTAGTAGCCATGAAGAAAAATTACAAAAAGAGTATTTGAGAGAGCTGGAATATGGTATACATCAACTAAATACATCCCAAACTATTTATATATGTTTATGATGGTAAATTGGTGATTTTTGGCTAGAAAACGGTCATAAGACCCCCCTGTCACCTAACGGCTAGTTTTCCAAACCCACAGACCGGATTTTTTTTGGTTTTTTATTTGGTTTTAACCGATTTTTTTTCTAAACTGGATTTTTATCGTGTAAAAAAACCAGTCGCCCAAATTATATTCAATCCAATTTGCCTATCCGGTTACAAAAAACCAATCCGGTTCAAAACCTGTATTGGAAAAAAAACATATTCGAATAGCTTTTACATAAAATCGGATTGGTTGTAGAGTTTCTAGGTGGTATTATAAGGTTAAATGTTGGTCCTGGCTTCAAGAATCCTTGTTGTAGAAAGGATGGTTGTAGAGTTTCTCCTTAGGCACTGGCTTTTTTTGTTTGTTTTTTTAATGTTGGTTGTTCAAAGTAATTTTAATGATTCAATCTTAACCATCCATTTATTTAAAATTAAATAATTAGTTTTGACTTTTAAAGGTCAAACTAATACAAATATATATTGAATTTAAATATTACAAGTCATTTATTTTAATATTTTGACTTGTTATAGTAAAACATTATGTGATATATTTAATAAGTTATAAAACGTTAAACAAAATTTCTATGTACGGGTTCTTACATTTTTTTTAGAATTGTCAATATTAAATTTATTTTATATATTTTTGTAACAAACCGAAAATTTGAACTATAAATTTTTTGGAAAGAATTGTATTTTTCGAGTTGCAATTGTGGAATACTCAATAATAGACGTTTCAGAGTAATTAGTTAGTTGTATCGAAAGTTATCCTTACTTTTGATATATTTTTGTAAGAATTGAAAAGTTTGTGGTGGCTTTGTAAAAAAAGTAAACTTTAGGACTTGTGATTAATTGTATTGAAGGTTAATTGAAAGGTTAGTCATGAATTGGAGGGGGTTACAATATGATCAATTGCAAGATACGTATGTGTGCTCTGTGCGTGTGTTCTAACAGCCGAGAGGGATAGAGAGAGATTGAGAAATTGGTGGGGAATTCTTCAAGGGTTTGCTACAAATCGATTCCAAGTAAGTTTCTAATCTTTTTAGCATGTTAAGTTCTAGTTTGGATGATGATTTAATTGGATTTGGGATTAGAAACCATCGACAGTGAAGGTCGATAGTTTCGAGATGGTGATGACGAAATTGAGTGGCTAATTGTTGATAAAAGATTAATTTGATGTTTAGGATTTGTTAGTTTTGTGTTTATAATAATTTTGGTATAAGAAACTTGTAACACCGGCTTTGCAAAACGACAAAATTAGCAAAAATTTGCTTTTTTCATAAACGTGAACTCAATCACGATTAATTATCATTAAGTTACGCAGCGGAAAATTCAAACCAAAGGCTTTCATCAGATATTTACATTCAAAATTCTATATCGACTATTTGGTGTTACTCTATCACAACAACCGACCATAATATTACATCGTTATAATCATCTATAAGTGTTCCATCCCAGAGGTACACTAGCACGCATAAGTAACCCGGCTCACCAGGCCTTCTAATCTTCATCTGTAAAAAGGTTCAACGTGGCACCATTAGCTATACACATAGCTAGTGAGTACAAACTTAACATAAGCATCAATAAA
>JAUEJL010056854.1:0-19409 GCA_032274825.1 Drosophyllum lusitanicum | reverse complement strand
ATGGGTGGGTAGGGTAGGGGTGGGGTAGGGTGAAGGTAGGGGTAGGGATGTGGTAAGGGTTTGGTAGGGTGGGGGTGGGGGTAGTACGGTAATTTGAAGAATCCCTTATTTATGAGATTTGAAAATACTAAGGGGAGGGGGGGATTTTTAGAATCCCATGTCTAAAGCATTCGGTAGGATTTCAAGGAAATCCTATCATTTAAAATTCTTTGCCTTTTTTCCAAACAAACACAAGATTTTTAAGGATTTAAAATCTCAATCCCAGAAAATCCCAGCAAATACCACGAAACAAACAGAGCCTAAGTTGTTAACATAAACTCTCTAAAATATAAACTTGACTAACACGACGGCCAGTCTAACCACGTAACCTCTAAACATATATCGAGGTTAATTTAAATTCCCAACTTGTAGATAACTATTAAATTAGAACTTATCCTAATCTAACCACTTCATTCAATTTTTTGCTGAATAGATATAATTGGATAACTTGAATCTTTGTACCTTGAACTTTAAATATTATTATCCAACCTTAGATTTGAGAGTTATAATCTATGCAACACATTAAGACTTATTTAGAGTCTTATGGGATGACTTCTCTTAGAGCTAAGTAACTCAACTTAAAACTGTTCAATATGAGTTATTGAACATATCTTCGGTCTCTAAGTTGTACTTATAGGAAACCTAAACTAACCTTGAGAAGTCACTTAGTTAACTAGAACTTACATAGTAAACTTATATGTCTGGAGCTAACTACTCAGCTTGAGATGACTAGGCAATCTAAATAATTTTAAGTTACAATTTAAATGCTATTTACTCAACTATCTTTTGTCTCATCAAATTTGTATTAACGAAGTTATTTGACTAACAAACTCTCCTATTTGATAATATCAAAACATCAAATAATTAAGTACATTTGATAATATCAAAACATCAAATAATTAAGTACAGTAACTTGAAATGTATTTGCAAATTTTGAACTTATCAAAAAATTATATTCATTTATATTAACAAATCATTAAATACAAAAGGTTATGATCACTTAGATCTTTTCTTCACACTTAGTGCTTTACAAAAAACTTTGATCACTTAGACCTAGTTACATACTTGGTCACTTAGACCTATTACATAAAACGAATTTATTTCTAGAAGTATTTTAGATGCTTTAGCTCGCACTCGGAAGTTTTCTTATTTATGTTATCCATTAGTTGATCATAATCTGATAGGTGTTTTAACTCATCCTTTTATGGACCTATGAGCTCTATTAAACTTGTATCTAAAGAAGTTGTTTTGTTTAGAATTATCATATACATCCTTAGTGCTAGTACATGTGATGCTCCCACTGAGTAAATATTTGTATCTTCTTGGAAGCATTATTTACCATTTCTGCCCATATACACAAAACTCTTGTATGAGTTTATACACATATGTATTCTCTTTGAATTCTAGCCCTTCAAGCAATTCTCCTCTTATTTCATCTTTGTTAGCTAATCTAGTATGCTAGACTCTAGCCTTCTTGCTAGATTTATGAAAAGTAGTGAGAATAGTTATAACTTCAAGCTCTGCCCTTGCAAACAATTTAAGCAATTCATTACTTACCGCATTCCTGTTTTGGGTCTTCTTCATATCTTTAATGAGGAATGCTATTTTCTTCAACTCTTGATAACTCATTTTGTGAACATATCTCAAATCAAGACTGAGAGATGATTTGTCTACAAAGGATAAGTTTAGAAAGACAAGGCATTGAACTCATCTTAAGGACAAGGTCAGAATCTCCACATTATAATATCTATTGAAGTAACACTCCTTAAGATCTTCATCGGTATAGCTGATTGATTCTGCTCTTAGACCTTTGTAGTTAGGCTCAACTTAAGCTTTGGCTTTATCAAGCAGTTGTTGTTCTCTGGTCTTTTCTTCTTGAGATTCTCTCTTTCTTAACTCACTAGAGTTATTACAAGCTCCTCTGCTTTTTTCCTTTTCCATCACGTCTACCACCAAAGTTGTTGCCTTGTCATTTTTAGGTTCATTGTCAGAATCAGTGTCAAAGGCATTGAACTTATCAATGTTCTCCTCATCAATATCTTGAATTGACAGTTTTCTTCTTTTTGCTGCAAACTTAAATTGCTTTGCTTTAGGATTCATTAGTTTCTTGCCTTTAGCTTTCATAGTTAACGTTACCTCAGTCTCACCTTCTTTTTCTTTCTCTTGCTCTTTTTCACCCTCATCCAGAGCTTTCTCCCCTGAATTGTAGAGGGACCAAGCTTTTCAATTTATTGTTTCTTTTCTTGTTCTTGTTCCTTCTCCCCCTTTTTATCATCATCAATTGGGTTTGAAGGTTGTTGTTGTTGAAGGAGAAGAATTGTTAGCTTTAACTTCTTGTTAGGAAAAATAGTGTTACTAATTTATCCTTTTTTGGTAAAAACAAAAATTGTCAACTTAACTATAAATTATATTTTACACATTTTCATATGTGCAAAATATATATCCTTCTATCATATCATTTTTCTAAGTACATGTCAAGATTCACAACAAGAAAAAAATTCAAGATAAATGTTCACAGTTGATCCACGGTCAACCGTGTAAGAGCTGTCAATGCATAGAGCTCAAGCTTAAAGATCATCTTTCTTGCACTCGATCAAATTCATATCCAAAAAAGTGAAAATGTTCTTCCAAAAGGCGTATATGGAAAATATGAGCTCCGAAATAATTTTTAATAACCCATAAAATTTTATTAAATCTCATATAAACATTTTATAAGATAATTTTTTTTATAAAAATCAATGTTTTAGTATTCACATAATACAATAAGTAAACGAAAACAAGCTTCCTATTTTATAAGATAAAAATCAATGTTTTAGTATTAAATACTAAAGAGACTCTTCCATCAGAAGACTACAAATGGAAAAGACATATTTTAGTTTTGGAAAACAACCAACATGCTCTTGCATAAAACCTTTCTTCCTTCAATGTTGATTCTAAGATTCAAACATATTTAAAAGGTCAAAACACACCTTTTTCAAGTACCTTTCCAATCAATTTGTAAGGTAAAAACATATTGTGTGTAGTACAAAACAATCTCCGTTCATAATTCAAATATCAAGAAGTATGTACCAACACTCCACGACTTAGACCATAGTCGACAGTGGATTGTCCATGGAGATCAAACAAAATTAGCTTTTGTCTTTTTTCATTTATTTAAAGAAGTTTGTACCTACAGTCCAAAAAAACACATCATACTTGCTCAATTCTTTACTTCCAAAAATTCCAACTTTCAAGATCGAAGAGAGGTACCTCTTAGTCCTGTTTGCAAGAGAGAAGATTATTTCTTGTAAGTTAAAGAGAGAAGAAGTAGTAAAGGTTTATCTCTACCTTCAAATAGAGAAGATCTAGTGGAGCAATTCTTGGTGGGTGAAGCCAAAAATTGGATGTAGAGCAAGTTGGTTAACACTTCCTTAAACCATTATAAATCTTTTCTACACTTCATACTATTCGTGATATCTTTCTTCTCTTTTAATTATCCATATATTGCTTGCAATACTTTGAAAATTGTAAAAACTTCAAAAAGTGGACTTAAAACCTATTCACTCCCCCTCTAGGTTTCAACACTTCTTTAACCTTATCTGCCAATTCTTCGATTTTGTTTAATACCTTTCTTTTATTCCTATTTCTATTTGCACTTCAATAGCTTGAACTGAGCACCAAGATATTCAATGAGCAAATGAAAATCAGTCTTCTAACCGTCTTTAGAAGAGTATGACTTTGGTGGATACGCGCTCTTATTTAGCAGAAAGCTCCAATGGAAGCACTTCTGTTGGGGTTACCTTTGAATCAACTTCGTTGGGTGAGCCGTTGGGCACCATATCCAAAAGTTGGTTTCTATCTTTGAAGTCAAGGGTGATAAATTGTTGACCCTGTAAGGCTCCTTACTTTCTGAAAGTCTTAGGGCCTAGGTTGTATCAGTGACTAGAGGAGGGGTAATTGACCCTTGGGATTGGTTGTTTATTCAATATTACCTTCACGGCTCTATGAAGTCACAGTAGTAGGTTCTCTCATGGTTCTGGAGAGTATGGGCTGAGTAGACATCACACTCTGGCTAGACAAAAGGGATTATGAGTACCTTAACATTGTGTTCCCAAGTTTAATTTTGGAGAGAAAGGAAGAGATTTGAAAGGAAATAAAAAAAGTTGTGTGCTCCCGAGTTATTTTAAGGAGAGAAAGGAAATGATTTGAAAGAAAAGTTTGATAAACTTTCTCTTATAAACTTTCCTCCCAAAAATGGGCTGATTTGGAAGGAAAGTAAAGGAAAAGCTTTATGATTCTTTACAAGTGAATAAATTACCCTTAATCATAATAAATAATTTTAAAAATTAAGGGTATTATTGTAAAATGACAATTTTTCTTTCCTTCTTATCCAACTCGGAAACACAAAGTTATTTCTTTTCTTTCTAACTTTTTTTTCCAACTCGGGAACATGAAAAATCATAATCATTATCTTTTCTTTTCTCCGGCCAATTTTGTTTTGTATTCTTTGTTTTGCTTGATGTATCTCAAGAACACAGCGTAAGTTGACACCTTAAGAGTAGGTAAAACTCTCATGTCACCCTTAGCTCACAATCTATCGTTACAAGCAAGTTTGCTTAAAGCACACACTTAGGTTATTGGCGGAGACGAATTCACGTTATGACAATTGGGGTGTCTTGACCCCACTTAATTTTTTTTACTATTATATATATAATTTCCTTTTGGACCACACTAAAATATCAAAAAGGACCTCACATGTAACTTGGGCTTCATCTACCAATAAAAAACAAGAGTTCAAATTTTAGAATACCCATTAAAAAAACGGTGCTCTTGGGTGAACAAGAATCGGTTGACGCCCATGAGGCTTGAGCCTTTCACAGGTCAAACGGCCAACGGGTGAACAACCGAAGAAGAATTACTCGAAGAAACCCTTGAGATTAAAAGATAAAGTGAGGAACCTACTGAAAAATTGAGAAAGAAAGTAACTTTGAAGATATTTGGAAATACCTATTAATGTTACTAGCACCCCTTTTTGACTTTTGTGACTAATGAAGACAAAGACAAAGGAAACACAAATACAAAATCACATAATATCTTTATTGTTTATTGTACGTTTGTAATAGTCTTCTAGATGTAACACCGTAAAATCCTAAGCCATTTTTTTAAACACGCTGCGGAAGCATCAAACAAAGGATTTACATAAAACACAAATATTTACAACTGTTTACAAATACATCCATCAAAACATCTGTTGTGTTATAAAAACTAAAATATGGCTCATCTTTAAACATAAAAATATCAGAGCATTTGGTCAAGCTTTCCTTTAACTCAAAACACAGCCACAAACTCAAAACACAGCCACAACAGCCAATGGCAATAATCAACACAAAAGCATACAATCACATAATCTAGAAGACTGGCGGTTCGGCGCAGAACCTACAACCAATGCCAGCCAAAGCAAAGGTTTACCGATAGCCCACCGCCAATTGGTATAGTTAGATCCCCTCCAATACAACATATACACGAGAGGGTCTACAACTGCTCAACCAATAATGATCAGGCCTACCCCAATTCTACGTATAGCTGACTTCTCAAACGCAACTCAATATCATCCAAAGAGTGCGTAACGATCAAACATCAAACAATCAAATATACAATCAACAATCGTCAGACTAAACAGTCTATCAAACCTAAACACATGCATCACATCAATCATATCAATCATAACCTTTACCATCCGTGAGTTAACATCCACTCACCTCTTCATCTCAAACGTAGCACTCAGATGTCTAATATCACCGAGTCTTAGTGTTTCCTGAAAACACAGCAACACCGAAATTAGTTTCCGATTCATAAATATATATACCCACATATATTTATATCTCATATGCTCATGAATAACATATTAACTTCAGATAACAATATACACATAGCATACAGCATTAAAGTACAACAAACAATCTTCCTGCTAAAAATCATGGCGACGCGCCTTTGAGCGCCCCTCCTTCGAATCGCCATTCACTTCGAGCGCCCCTCCCCTTCGAACCACTATTCACTTCGAGCGCCCCTCCCTTCCAACCACTATTCACTTCAAGCGCCCCTCCTTTCGAACCACTGTTCACTTCGAGTGGGCTTACTTTGAACGGAGACTTCGAATTCGAATTTAGACGGGATCGTGCCGCGACCCTCAAACCGTTGCGCCGCGACGTGCTTTTTCCCAGTTTTCATCTTCTTCCCTGTTCTTGATCCAGCCGACTTACCACTTAAAAATACCACAACTAACATCTGAATTCTAATAAAACACTACTAAAATGTATAAACTTCATATAATATGTCAACAATCATCAAGAATACCCTTAAGTCAATTAAAACATCAATTTCTACAAAACCCATTTGTCAAGTAAAGCTTCAAACTTCCATCCATAGTGTTCTTCATACTCAAGCATGAAACCCAGCAATATATAAACATAAATCTAACATGAATCATGCTTATATACAATTAGAAACACATACCAAGTTTTGTCTTGCAATTTCAATCACAAAATCTTCACTTTGATATTTCAAGTTTAACTTTTTCTTGAGCTTTCTTCAACAAGAGGTAAACATACACACACAAAACACTTTCAAGTAGTTTTCAAATGAGGAGGTGAATTATTTCAAGCTAATCCATATACACGTGCACACCTACTCACTTATTTCTAAGCATAAGGTGTTTTCATATAATATCTCATACATATTTACACATATACACATTCACGCATACTTACATGCATACCTACATACATACATTTTTAATTTAATTATCATGAATATCAATTAATTAATATAATCACATAATTAAGATATTAAAACACACATACACACATACACACATACCGTTAACCCGCTAACTACTAGCCCGGGTTTACGGCTGTTACACATTCATCGAAAAGAAAATTTTGGATTAATGTACATGGTCTAAAAATATATATTCAAAACGTAACCATATCACTACGAATCAGAAAATTGTAAAACTTGTAATACAATAATACGTCAACAGTTTCCTTTAAATATTAATGAATACTAACATCAAAATCATAAGTTAAGTTAAGTTAGTAAGAAGTCTATATTTAATATAAGAAAGCAATAGAACGGTTGATAATCGTGATGTGTTGGCTCTAATTCTCCAACCTGGGTCATTCGACTAGGAAACATGAGGAAGCGGTGAAAAGTCACTACGGTATTGACGCTTGTACGTACGTGTTGTGTACACTTTATTGACAAGTGTTGGGTTTTCTGCCCTGTGACGACAAATGGCAATAGCATGTGAACACGGGAAGCGTTGCATTTGCCACTTCCCCATACGGCGGAATTTGTGGCTCATTTCCAATGACATTTCCCATTTATTGATATATCCGGCTAAAACCGTCAGCCTGCATATCCTTTATATGTTAGTATTTTTATTAATAAATATTACAATCAAGTATGAAGTAGTTATTAATAATTATATATATACGTATTGCAATCTCAAGATTTCCTCCAAGGTTATGCGACCGGTTGGAATTGTGGCCCTAGATTGGTAATAATTAGTATGGTACGATGCCAATACCAATCCATATACCCGTGAACTGTTAATGGAACATGGGAGAATTCTCGGTGAATGGAATATAGTACGCGATTATTCCATCGGTTTATTTGGGCATGATGAACATTTCTCCCATCTTCTCGACGTGTGATATTGTGTAGACACTAATGAGATTGGGTGGTTGGGAATTGTTTGGAGTAAATGAAACTGTCTCATTACCCTACTGGGTAGACACTCCTCTACAACTTTCTAAAATATTACATATGTATCACACACCCAATTTCTCTCATCACTCCTACAAATATCCACCGGTGATCCTAGAACAACGTCGTAAGGAGTCCACATAAACTGCAAAATAATAGTTTAATATTTTTAGCTACCACGTTAACAATTAAATAATCATATTATATAAACTCAGAGTACCTCATCATCTTGTAATGCATTCAGAACAAAACAAATCGCTACTAACATGTGCGAAGGCTAATGTTTTGTAAAAATTATTTAATACTCTTTATTACTAATTTTGTAAAAATAAATTTATAAGTTTAAATACTTTAATCAATAAATAAATACTTTTTTACATACCTAGCACCATACGCTTTGCCAGCAAAATCAACCTTTTGTACATCTGGGGAAATGGCTGGCAACCTACACCAAGCCCATAGCTGCAAAAGAGTCAGCAGACCTAAATTTCAATTGCCTCCGGCGATGTAGCTTTGCAGAGGTTTCTACAGGCTAGTACAACACTCCCCCATCTTATTCGACTAGATTTATCTAAATCTTCTGTTAAACCTAACAAAAACATTTGTATATTGGTGTCTGATGTGTGAGGGAAAAGTATACACATATAATCAGGTGTGTTCTTTGGTAATGCGGTCTGCAAATGATCGCATAAATATCTTGCTTTCAGCTAAACGCATGTGAAATAACCAGATTGTGGTGCAAACCTGCGTAACCAAACACACATCTCATAGGACTTTTCATAAGTCCACTTGTCTTCTTTTCCTGTTACGGCATCTCCCTCAACTCGTAAACCCCATGATACATGTATGTCTTGGAGGGTTACAGTAACTAACTTGACTGTGGTCAACTAATATGTAACCACAATCTAATAGACCATCGAACCTAGCTGCACGAATATGTTGCATTACCCTCAGAGGGATTGTGTTGTTTTTTTGTAATTGACCATAATTTCTGGTCGGCTCTACTAAGTATTCTAACTTTTAGCTTAGTAGTATCACTTAACTCTTTGTGAAATAAAGGGTACGCCCTGTGTTCCGCCTCTAAAAATACCAACTCATGGTTAGCTAGACCTGGAGTAATACCTGGATTCTTCATTCTTCAAATTAAGTAAATATGAGAATGCAGGAGAAAATACGAGAACTGTGAAATTTGAAATTTCTTGAAGTGTTTGAAATGTGAAAGTGTTTATTTGATTGAATTGTGGGGAGGCTTCTCTGGTTTTGAAGAGGAAAAAAGTGACTTTTAAATAGTCGGGACCTTTATTACACCCAACCACTAGCATTCAAATGTGATGTGACAACAACATAAACCGACTTTTATAAGTTGGGATCTTTTTTCAAGGTATGCTGCCACTACAATTTAAAAACACTTGAATGATTTGACTCCACCTTATACCGACTTTTTAAAAGTCGGGTTTTTTTGCAATTTTATGAATATCCCGACTTTTGAAATCCCGAAAAATGTAGAAGTGAAAATGAAAAAAGGCATTAGGTTTGTAATTTTTTTTTAAATTATAGTATTTGTGAAAAAATTTTTGAGATGGGCGGAAGGCAGAAAGCAGGTCACGAAAAATATGAGAGCGTGTTTTTATTTTCTGATTGAAATCAGAAACCGCAACACATTTGCCGTTGCCGCCAATCGCTCCCTAGGCCTCTTCATTTAATGTTGAATCGGAAGTCGCCTATTGTTGCTCTTTCTTCACCCTCTTCTGTCGTCTTTCACCTAATCTCCTATAAGAAGTGTTGCAAACTTGAAACCGGCCATATTGTTCTTCTGTTCGCAATCGGCAACTGACATCGACATCCAAATCACGATGTTGCTGTAAGTACCACTAAGTTTGTGTTCTTCCTTTGATTCTTTGAAGTTTCGATCACAATAGAAGTTGTTCTTGCTTATACACATTTTGAAATAGGAATCTCAATTAATCTTGTGTTAATCTGTTTTAGGGCTTTTGAATAGGTATAAATAAAAATGGAGGTCAAAATCAACCTGAAATCATGATGGTTGAAACTCCAGTTGAGTTTGATCTGTATGTCTTGATATTATCTTAAGTTTACTAGTCGAATTTTATATATTTATTACGGACAATATCTTATTCTCTTCTCTCCGTCTTCCTAAACCATTGAATCTTGAATCTTGGTTATTCAATTATTCTCATGCTTGATTCCTGCTCCTTTTTTCCCTTATTTCAGTATTTTATGCCTAATCTGTGACCAACATAAAACTTGCATACCCGCACCAAAGCAAGAAGAGTTTCAGAAATCTTTTGTGGTTCTTCCCATTTTGCTCAGTTAGTAAGTTATGTCTACATAAGCCTCTGGCTTACATAATCACGACTATAAAAATTGTTTTATAATCTAATCGTCACTAACACAGGTCTTGGCTGTTGCATTAGGATTTTCCTGCCCCTTCTTCACGGAAAAGAATTGTTATTCTGCTCTATTTGGTCAATTTGTAAGATATTTCTACTCATTCACTCAAATTTGAGTTTCACATGGGATATTTGAAGGGTTTTAAATAATTAAACCATGAATAGCTTTTCAAGTTGTTTTAATCTTTATCTAGGATGGAATTATCTTGCTGCTCTTCTTGATTTCCTCATTCAGTTTGTTTCTCTCCACTCATCATTTAAATGTTGAGCAGAGGTCCACATTCAAGTTTCAAATCATTTAGGCATGTAACATAAAATGAATTCATATTTCTTATATTACATTTCAAGTTGTTATTTAGTAGGTAAATCATTTAATCTTTAGTTTGAATATGAATTCATATTTCTTTAGTTTGAATATGAATTCATAAAATGTAACAGCTCTTGCTTTTGTAAGTTTGTGTTGATAATTTTAATTCCATTACTCTTGCAGTTTAGTCATCAATGGCATGCATGTTATCTTTTGATTACTTATTATGAATGAAACCTAAAACAGATATAATTTGAACTTTTGGTTTAGTGTAGAGTGTTGTTCATTATTGGTTAGTTACTCGGTTTTTTAAAGTTTTAGGTTCCTATGTTCAATTTATAGTTAGCATTAAGGTCCCTCGTTCACTTGATATAATTTGGAGATGTTTTATACTAAATGTATAATATTGTTGTGGGTCTTGCATGTTGGAAATCCTAACAAGAAGCTTTCAAGCTTTTGGTGGTTGTTAAATATGTTGGTACTAAAGTGAACTGATAATTTTGAGACCGGCATATCAAATAGAACACCCAAGTTTCTTAAGATGAACACTATTGGGAAGGTATGTTTATTTAATCTGATTTCACCGAACTACAAACTATTTTATTCGGTTAGTTAATCATATTTTTCTTGCCATATTTAAAGCTTCTTGCTTTAGAGATTGCAGATGAACCTGTATTCAAGAGTAATTCTATTGCTCTTCCATGGTGAATAATCATGTGACATTTGTAATCATAATTATGAACAGAAGCATGACTAGCTTTGTTTGGAAATAACTATCCTTATTCACCAATGGCTCATGTTGTATTGTTCCTAGATCAGGTGATGCCAATTATGCTAACCACAAGCGCATGGTAAGTTCTCTATACTTGATTCTGAATTTGATCTTCTAAATTGTATTATGATTTATGAAAATGATTTATTCACTGAACACTGAGTTGTTCATCCTTACGTATGAAGCAATCGGCTGGGAGCCGGATACATATCTAGAAGAGGTTGACAAAGTAACTGACTATTGCTCGATCAAATGTATGTACAAAAGTTTTATTTTATTAGTTGATCTTTATATAGTTGTCAATGTGATTATGAAGTCAAGATCTTCGATGTAAAGTAGCTGTAAATGGAGCCATTATATTTTCTTTTATATTTTAAGATGCTATAATCTAACAATTGAACTTTACTATTTCATGATTTTTGTTTCTGATTTTATTTGTAATTAACAAGAAGTTTCGAGGAAGCTCATGTTGTAGGTACTTGATGTATACTAAAAACAGGAAAATAAACAAAGAAACTTTAAAGTAATTGTAAGATGCCAGAAACCTGTTTTGGTCACAAATCCTAATTATTGTCCCATTGATAATATAAATGGAAAATTTTTGTTGTTCATTAACCAATGATTTTGTATGTTAACAATAGAATGGTTTGTTGGTTTGTTGAATAATTAGTTTGTATTATGTTTTAACAGTTAAACACCCCGTGTATAAACACGGGGATGATTAAAGTTAATTTTAAATATTTTTATATTGTAAAACATACAAAAAGTATAAACAAATAATACCCCGTGTATAAATACATATATCAATAACAAATAGCGTATATAAATAGTATCACAAAATAAAATAACAAATCATGATAGAAAACAAAAATATCAAAGAAAGAAGACACTTGAAGTGATATGTTATGACGCCATTTTCGAAATGATTCCTAAAATCAAATAGTATCACAAATCGAATAATTAAAATTTAATGTATTAATTTAATCAAATTGGTCCACGTGTTTACATAAATAACTATGAAAATATATATCTATTAATGACTTGAATATACTTTTTGTTAAAATATTTAGTCTTAACAAATTAAATTAGCTAAAAATAAAAATCTTGTAAAATATGCAAAACTTAATGTTCTTGATGTAAAAACAACTAATTCTTAAAGGCATTTGAGAAAATAAAAAATTCTAAAAATATGATGATAACATCATAATCCTATTCTTTTAATACATATTAAAGATAAAGATTAAAGATTAAAGATAATAACACTAGCATAATGTTGTTCAATGTATGAATGCTTTTGTTCAATGATTTTGTTTGTTAACAACATTGATTTTTTGATGAATATTTCTATCTGTTGTTTTTTTATTTATTTTTATCTATTTGTTACGATATAAGTTTTTAAAATTTATGTACATTTCAGAAGGATTGTGATGCACATCTAAGTCTCAATTATCTCACCTTTTAGTATTTTGATTGTTATCCTTTATTAGTTGGTTTGTTACTTTGTTTGATATTTGAAATTACCTATTAGTTAGGAGTTGGAGTTTATCTTTAGTAGGCGATAAGAATTGTCCTTACATGGGTTGATGGAGTCTTTCATAAGTATCTGCACATTTTTTGGGACTTTTGTTAATTATATTTTTTACCCTGTTGAGTTTTATGGCCATTTGATCGTTACTTGCATCAGACCGCATGGGTATTATACTAGTTACATATCTGTTTAAACTCGCTTGGCATCTTTGGTCCCCTTTTAATCGTTTGATTTTGTTGAAATCTGCTGGATAGGGATTGAAACTGTTGTCATATTCATATGTTTTATGCAAATAGTTTTGGTTTATATGGAGAAGTATGCTTTACAAATCCATTTATTATCTATATTGCCTTTTTTGTTTCTGATTCACTTTGCCTTAGAATTATTTGTGTTAATTGCTTGGTTGTGTTTTGTTTTGTTTACAATTGCTATTTATTATTGCCTATTGATTATTTAATCTTAGAATTATGTGTTAGTTGCTTGAACGTGTTTTGTTTAGTTTACAATTGCTATTTATTATTGCCTATTGATTATTTAATATGAACATGTTCACAAGTTTTATGAATTCTTTTTGTTTAACTTTGCTAGTATTGGTTTCGTTAATTGCTTATTTGCTTCATTGCCTATTTAGTATTTATATCTAGTCTAGTTTATGATTGTTGTTCATTTTCGTTTTCTTTCTGTTAACTAAATTTGATCATATTCACATATTTTTCAGTTTAGAAAAAATTTAAGAGTACTTTGAAAGATGAGAATATTTTATGAAAGAAAATTACAATAGTAGAAAATTAGTGTTTTGTACTTTTGTTAACCGATGTGTTTTTGTATTTGTGTTTCACAATGGATGTTCTTAATCTTAAATGTGAGTTTGTATCTAGTATTCACCTAACATGAGTTGTTTTTGTCTTCAATTCAAATACTCTAGTGATATGTTTACGTTGCGTTTATCCATTGTTTAGAGAATCCGAGCCAGATGATGTAGTAACGAACAATGCTACTGGTGCACTTGCAAGGATGATTATGGCACACCACGGATTCTATCCTTTTAAACCAGGTTCACATTCTTCATATTTTTGTTTGCGTTGCCTAACTTCTTGTTTTAGGAAGTTGTTAAAAACTGGAATCAATCCCCTATTAAGCCACTTCCTTAATCTTTATATTTATATTTGCAGGTTCTCCCTGTTTTCATTTAGATTCTTCCTTTAAAGGAAGATCATGAGGAATCCATGCTTGTTTATAGATACTTTTGAAGTCTTGTGCTATCGTCTAACCCGCAGGTACTTGTTTAAGATTCTTGTTTTGTCCCTTAACGACAGGTCGACAGTGCTTTAAGAATCCCTACTTAGTTGAGATGAGCTTTTCGACCGAAACACCAAACCGAAACCGATACCGGTTGGAACCGGGTTGGAGTATTCAGTCCGGTTATCGGTTCTCCTAAAACCTCATTTTCAGTTTTCGGTTGTTTCGGTTCCGATTCCGGTTCCACCGGTTATCGGGTAGTTCAGTTTTAGGACCGGAACCGGTTGGTATTTGATTTTGTTTTTATCATATAGCTATGAACTATTATTTTTGGTGATATGTGAACTATTATTATTGGCGATATGGTTGTCAACGAACTATTATTTATTGGTTATTAGTGTTAACTTTAAATCGTTTAGTTTTTTGGTTATTAGTTAACCTTTATAGATAAAAAACAACTAATATAAATGTATCATATTTGCCTTTAATAACAAAAATATTCACGGGTTATCAGTTATTTCGGTTCCCACTCTTGAAACCGGTTCCAAAGTAAATTTTCAGTCTTATCCGGAACCGGTTCCTGTATATCGATTCGGTTTTCGGTTCTAACTTTTACCAATTTCGGTTATCGATTATTTCGGTTCCGGTCGGTTCGGGCCAGTTCCAGAACCGACACACCCCTACTGCTTAGGGCTACTCAAGCAACTTTCTGGGCATTAAATTGAGGTGCCAACTTTAGTGCATTTATATGACAAAATGGGTCATTATTTTGTATACCCATTAATTAAAGTGACTATAGTTCATTATTTATTTTAAAGAGCACAATTACAGTGCAAAGGGTCAGAAAATTATAAACTTGATTCGTCTATGCTCACTATTACATATTACTTTGAGATCCATGTTCTGGACTTAAAAGTTGTTTGGTATGAATGTTGAGCTCCCTAGCTTAGCTTATTATAAATGGTTACTAAAATTTTACTTTTAGTTACCGTTACCAATAAGACCTATTAAATTTTATAACTCATTTGAAATTATGAGATATCTCAATACATGAATTCATTGTGCTCTTTATACTATTTCAAAGTTTATCACTCCTTCTATTCTCTATAAATATTTAAATCAATTCTCATTTCGCTAAATTTGCAGCATGCAGCTTTGGAGCTCGTGGATATGATCGATGTCTACCAAGAAGGTGCCTATTAGCGCCTTTGCAATTGAAATATTCGATAAAAATGAGACTTGTAGTTTAACGCCTGTTTTTTTAAGTGTGTAACAAGAAAATAACAAATAATACTTTATTTAAAATAGGGCAACAACCGGCACATGTAATATAAAGATGGTTTTCCTTTACTGTTGCACAAAAGCTATTTAGCATGTCCACGTGGAAGCCTCGTCTGCCACAATCCTGAAAAGAATAAACAACAGAAAGAATGAGCTAGAAAGCCCAGTGAGTACTCAACAAAATACACAAATCCCAAATATAACAAGTAAGAGTAAACTTATCAGATAGTGCCACTCAGGCCTCTGCATGCCACTCAGGCTATCATGTGCCACTCAGTCTATCTCATTCGCCACTGGGGCGTCTCATTTGCCACTCAGACATCTCATTTGCCACTAAAGCATCTCATTCAATTTGAGCAACATTGCAGATAACATATACCGTATATACACACAGTTGCAAGTAACATCATAGATAATCACATCAACAATATATTATATAATCACCCTTCATGTATATGATCACATAGATGCACTATTAGCATTCCTGTTCTCAGTATTTACTTGCATACTCACAATGCATATCGATATGTGTTTGTAACATATGTCTCCGTAAGACCCATTTTTCTTTTAACACATAATTATATATATCAGTATTGCTCATTATACTACTGATTGATCTAAACTCTATACTCGCATAACATTGATCATAGATACATTTTAGTATATAGAATTAATTATTAAATATTAATTCCACCACTTCTCCGCTTTATTATTATCTGGGGTTCACTTTTCATTTATTCATTATACTCCTCTTTCACTAATAGTGTAAATCCAATATACTACATTTAAACACATACGTTACCTCTGTCTCTTATTAACAAATATTAACAGTTAATTGATATCAACAGATTATAACATTTATATCATACCCATTTAATGTTGACTATGAACAATTGCAAGTAATTAATATCTCTAAGTACCAGGTACTCACCTGTAGTTCAATACTTCCCGCGCGTTCTCTTATCTTTTCCTTAGGTCCTCAAATACCTAAGAATAGTTATATAATACTCATTACTCTTAGTCAAATCAAAACACTACTTTATAAACACTGCACAGGACAAGGCATGCCCGTGCCCTTACTCAAAGGTACGCCCGTGATCAACAGGCACACCCCGGGTCTATCTAGGGTTAGGTACGCCCGTACCTTTTGAGACACGCCCATGCCTCCTGAGGTATGCCCGTACCTTTTGAGACACGCCCATGCCTCCTGAGGTACGCCCTGGGGCACGGTTCATTCTTGAGGGTTTCGACCAGAACTTACTGGTTTCAACCAAAACTCCAAACAACTCATTTTCAGACCATAACCAGTACTTTTAAAGATCCTCATAACACTTACTAATTATTTAAAACATCAAAATATCACTATTTGATCGCAAATCATCAATTAAAGCCAATGGTTAACGTATCAATCGATCCCCAAACATCTCTTAACACTTACAAATGTTGTTTAGGACCTTTTATAATACTTTTATAACATCAAACTCTCAATTAAACATCAAAATCTAAGACTCAAACCAAGAACTCATTTGATCCATTAACACCTCAAACTTCAAAATAATAACATTTACTTGATCCTCAAATGGTAGATGTTAAGTCTTTCTCTTTCAAATCTCCAAATCAACACTCCAAAAGCCTTATATAATTGAGGTGTGTGTTTGTGTGTTTGTTCAAGTAAAGAAGAACAAGAAAGAAGTAAATTAAAAAGAAAAGAAAATGAAGACTTAAAAAGGAACGCAAGGGAAGGGGATAGCAGACTTCAAAGTTGGTGGCCCCAATTGGCGGGTATCCTGCTCCCCTATCCGACTTACAACTTATCCATACGGTATCCATTAATCTTAACGAGGATATATTTGAAATCATTATTTTTAAAACCATTTAATAATTTATAACTTTTACTAGTTATCTCAACTTTTACCCCACAACTTATTTTAAATACCTTTTATAAACTTTGGGTGTTACATGTAGGATCTTTTCATTTGGCTATAATGCTTCTTCTAACTGCACATGTAAAATATTAATCGAATGCCACTCTCAATGACCTGCACTACACTTTTCTTTCGTACTTCATTAGTTAGAATTATGAATCTATTTATCGTTAGATCTCACAACTTTAAATCCTAACCGTATTAAGTCCTGAATTTAAATAACCGTTCGATCAAATCATAACAATTCTCAGTCATTGGATCCATATATAAGTATATAACTACCCACCCTTGTAAAAACCTCCTACCCATGTTCATCATCTCAATAACATTTCTACCTCCCACTCCTTTCCCTCTTTACCGATAACTGCCCTACGCACTCTCCATCATCTAAATGTCTCTCCCATTAAAGAAAATTAAGTTTCCATCTTCCCCTCATATCCCTTTCTTCACCTATAGCCAGCAGGTTCAACCCCGGATGATCTGATGATTCGATGAAAGTGGATAGAGCATAACAATATCGCACGTACATATCGACGATCTTGCAATTGATATTCATAAACAACGATCAAAAGCCGAACCACGAAGGTATTCAACCTAAGATTTACTTTGCTTTGCTTTTTATACGCACAAGCCGATGTTGCACACAAAGTGTTCGATTATTTGTCCTTTTGATTGATTCCAAGCTATGAATTTGTGATGTAAATGTTGGTAGCCTGACCTATTCTGACCAGGTTGAAGTTTTGTGATTCGCCGTTGGCATAGACAGCCTCTCATACTCCGGCAGTGTCAGCCTGACCACTCCTGTTGCCTTTTCAGTTTTGAATCTTGATTGAAGCCAATAGTCAGGAACTCTAGAAGCCTCCATATGCGTCATCTTGATAGAAGTTTTATTTGAGTTCTCTCTTCCCTCTAAAAAGTTAAAAGAAAGATGTTTAACTCTTCAAACTCAAATAGTCAAAGTCTACACCCTAAAGATATCACTTTTCAGTTTTTAGATAGGTTGGTATTTTGATTGCTTGTAGTCTTGTACTATCTATTATTTAAGTATTAATTAAAGTATTATATTTAATTTTGTTACGGACTAATGTATTTTTGTTTATAATTTTGTAATGATTTCTTTACTATGTTATGTTTAAGTATATATGTTTATTTATCTAAGAAAGGTAAAATATTCTTTTATTATTTTTTCTACTCACAAGATTAATACAAGTGTCAAAATTAATGGTAGAGGTGAAGTAAGAGAATTAGTGAATTTCACATATCATCTTATGATAAGTTGAATAATGAAGTAGGAATAAATAATAAAAAAATATATCATTTTTCTTTACCTAATTGAATTGTCAAATAGTCAAAATCTACACCCCAAAAGCAAAGGTATACTATTTTGATTGCTTATAGTCTTTTACTATCTATTATTTAAGCATTTATCAAAGTACTATATTTATAATTTTGTAATGATTTCTTTACCATGTTATGGTTAAGTATATATGTTTATTTATCTATGAAAGGTAAAATATTCTTTTATTACTTTTTCTACTTACAAGATTAACACAAGTGTCAAAATTAATGAAAGAGGTGAAGTAAGAGAATTAGTGAATTTCACATATCATCTTATGATAAGCTGAATAATGAAGTAGGAATAAATAATAAAAAAATATATCATTTTCCTTTACCTAAATATAGTCAAATTGTAACACCTTAGACACTGGCCTAATAGTACGCGTGTAGTGGTAAGGTGTTTGTTTATTTGTTTAATTGTTTACCTATTTATTTGCTATTTTAGAGAATTAATTAATTTAAATTAGAGCCACGAAGATAAAAAGGGAAAATATATATTTTATATATTTATGTGTTTTATTGGTTTATAGACTCTTTTTTAGATAAGGGTCACAAATAATACCTCGTTGGTTAATAATTAATTGAGTAGGACTGCTTAATTAATTAACTGTATGTTAGACAGCAGATAGGTGCACTGTGTGTGTGTTTGGTCGTGACTAAGAGGCAGCCTCTTGACACCTCCTCCTCACTTGAACTTATCCTTATTTGTGTGTGTTCTTGACTTTGGTTTGAAGAAACTTGAAGGCAGCCATTGTTCCTTGATTATTCTTTCAATTTTGTGTTGAATTACTACTAATTAAAGGTAAGTAATTACTTCTTGAAT